>JAHWFP010248616.1:0-15955 GCA_023313725.1 Lithobius niger
CCCGCAGGTGTTTATGACTACGTCTGCAACTGAGTTCATTAAGCTGGAAAGTCTCCCGTTTCAACGGCAATTAAGAATTGTTCTCACCGTTATAAGCCTTTTTTTTTTAGCAGCGACTGCCTTCAACATCACAGCCGTTCTCCTATTTCACTGTCTTTAGAAAACCATACAGTAAGTAAGTAAGTACAGATATTTATTTCCATAACGAGGAAAATGGAAAACAGGAAGGGACTGTTAGGATCCGCTAACACCTGTCCAGCATTAAAAAGGATAGTACTCATACATTAGATAAAAGAATAAAATACGTGCAACCAATTATATGACTAAAATAGGAACAACTGTAATCTACATAAAAACATTTAAAAAATATTAAAAATAATAACATAGTATAAACAAAACAAAATATTTAAAACATTTTAAAAATCTTGCAAGATCGGTCCTTCTTGCGGTTCCTTATTTAGACGGATCGGTTCCTTATTTAAACGTTGTCTAAATAATACGTAAGTTCGCAGAATCCACCGCCTCCGATGATATGCTCTTCCATGGGTGCACCACCCGATTAGAGAAAAAACATTTTCTATAGTCTCTTTTTATAGCAACCATCAGTTTAGGTGCATGTCCCCTTGTATAGCCATTGCCACGAACCACTAAGAAAAGCTTTAGGTCAAAATCAACAAATCCCCATAGGTTGGAGAATATTAAGCACAAATCTGCGTGCAGTCACCGCAGCCCGAGACTCTCGAGACCCATCTTACTAAGACGCATTGCGTAAGGCAAATTGTAGTATCCCGAAAGATATTTCGTGAAAAAACGCTGTACAGATTCAATATGTTTGATGTCTTTAAGATTATATGGAGACCAGACTAGGCTGGCATATTCGAGAATAGGCCGCACATAGGTTTTAAAGGCTTTAATTAGAGTAGGCACGTCACGAGAGAAAAATCATCTTCTCACCACGTAACTAATTCATTTTGCCCTGCTAACTAGCTGATTACACTGGTTTGAGAAACTAAGGTTTGATGTGAAGTAGACACCAAGATCCTTAATACTTTAAGGCCTGATTTTTATGTAAGTATGCACGATTTCTTTTATTATTACCAAGATGGAAACCAAGACATTTGCTATCATTAGTAGTGAGCTACCACTTAGCTGACCATTGGAAAATGGATTCCAGAGATGCCTGAAGCAGTTCATGGTCATTAGAATCAGTAATGGGTCGATACATCTTGACATCGTCTGCGAATTTTGGCAATTTAACATTTATTGAGTTAGACGACAGGTCAGAAATGTAAGTAATAAACAACAGTGGGCCCAACACTGATCCCTATGGGACACCACTCGTTACTGGTAAGGATGAAGATATGGTGGTTCCCAATTATACTGCTTGAGTTCTGTTGTTAAGAAATCTTCAAGCCACTGAAAAACTTTTCCTCTGATACCCATGTTAGATAACTTTACTAGAAGTTTGGCATGTGTCACGGAATCGAAAGCTTTGGCGAAATCAATACATAAAACGTCAACTGGTTTACCGTCTTCCATTGATAGCGTCCAGTCATTGAGACAGGTTAAAGATTTGAAGGGTCGTCGAACGACCTGGAAGAAAGCCATACTGGTCATCTGGTATATGATTAAATGAATATAAGTGTTTTAAAAGAACATCCCGTATAATCCGCCCAAGGATTCTACATGGAACACACGTGGGTGAAATCGGCCGATAATTTATCGGCTCGGCCTTATTACCCTTTTTGAAAATAGGCACAACATCTGCATGCCTCCAACTGTTAGGTACAGTACCCGTGTCTAATGATCTTTCGAGGATATGAAACAAGGGTCGATACAGTTAATGAGCAAGTTTCTTGTAAAAAGTTGATGAGAATCCATCTGGGCAAATAGCCGTACTGTTTTTTAATTTATTGAGATGTTGTGAAATCGTTTCTGGTGTAAAATTGACATTTTCAAGTTTATTTATTATATTAAGATTAGTATTTGAGTTATTCCACGGCTGCCCAGGAACAGAGACGTCGAAGTGCAACTGGTTTTCGTTATGATCATTGCGAATGAAGTTGTTACAGAATTATGGTTTAAGGCATTAGCCTTCTCAACTTGAGTCGTTAATACTTTATCAGTGTAGTGCAATGGTGGGATTGATTTAGTTATCTTCGTTTTCTGTCTGAAAAATTTGTAGAGGGAACCCATAGTACCGCATTTAAATTTTTTTGCTCAGATGTTATTTCGTGCATCTTGCATAGCTGTTTTAATTTATAGCTGCAGGTCTTGTACAATTCCAAATTTGTAGCAGATCGGTTCGACTTCATCCGTCTCCACAGGGGCTTTTTTTTTGCCATTTGCTTTTTAATAGAGCTAGGTATCCTAGTTTTAGAATTTTTTGATTTAATGTGGTATTTTGTAGAGACTGAAAGAATAAAAGCACTAAAAGTAGTTAACGTTTTAAAAAGCCAGCAAGTGCACATGTATACATTAAAATGCGACGTTTCGGGATTTATCATCCCGTTGTCAAGCAAAAATATTTTATAGCATAAGCTACAAGTCAACAAGATACACTTAAATGGTTTCCCATTTTAAAGAAAGGCAAGCCAGAGCAGTAAAAGGTAAAATTAAAAAGCAAAAATATAAAAAGTGAATCCCAGTCAGCGCAAAAGCTGAACTGGGACGACCTCTCCCTAACGAAGCAGGGAAGAAGTGATTTGTAGAGCGGCGGTGGTGGCTATTTATGTGGGATGGCCCTGGTGGGAAAAATTTTTGATTCCAAATTTGTGAAGGATTGGTATTTTGTAGATTCAGTAGCTAAATTTGTTAAAACGATCATGAACGAATTCCACAAGGATTCAACCGTGGTAAGCCCATCAAAAAGTGAATTCCAACAGACGTTTTTAAATTTTGTGCTTAAGGTGTCGTAATTAAGTTTAGAGTAGCAGTTTGACTCATTAATGTCAATATTGTGATTGCGATTGATATGAAAGGTAACAGTACTGTGATCACTGGTGCTAAATGGAGCGATCACGTCTGTATCGAAGATAGTTCGCTCACAATCCACCAGGATGAGATCCAGGATGGCATTACCTCGTGTTGGCTTCGTCAACAACTGTTCCAGACCAAGGTCCATAGTGCAATCAAGGAAGGATTTTTGATTTAAATTTGACGAGCAGTGGTTTACCCAGCTGACGCATGACATATTGAAGTCACCAACAGCAATATTTGTACAAGTGGGGTCTACAGATTTCCTAAGATAATCACACATGCCATCAATTTGCTCTTTACCCCTGTCGTTCGGCAGGTAGCAGCTTATCAACTTGGTATTTAAGGTGAGAGGTAAATCCTCAAGGCTTCAGAACCCACTGTAACCGTCTGTCTGCTCGTTGGTATTGAATCTCAAAGAAAAACCGCAATACCACCACCTAGACTACCCCTATCGCGCCTAAAAACAACGTATGGTGCACGATAAACCAGCAAAGCATCGGGTGTGGCGTTGTCAAACCATGTCTCAACCACAACCAACAGATCAAAGGTTGCTCGCGCAATAACAGGCTTAGTTCAGACAACTTATTCATTGCGCTTTGAGCATTTGTCAAACAGCCTGAAAAACCAGGAGAAAATGTACAAGCATCGAAAGTGATATCATTACCTTGCACAATAGTACCACCTGAAGCCACATCATTACAGCAGTAAGTTGGACTACAAATGGAAGAGTCATTTGTTCCTTTAGCATTAAGTTGGGGACACAATTTAAATACATCATTGAATACTATATGCTGGTTTACAGAAGGACCGGCCCAACACAGATCGTGTGGCTTGAACACCACTAGTTTTCCTTAAGGGAAAAGAAGCCAATACTGTGTGACAGCATGCCTCAGTAGGGATTTCCCCAAAACAGAAAGATGGATACCATCCAGTGCTAAAAGGTGATGGTTACTTCCGATTTGCTCCCAGAGGGAGATAAGTCCTACGGATTTTGCCTTGCACATTGCTTGCAGGTTTCCATTACACTTGACTAAGCGCATATTGAGGTCAGTGATGCACTCCTGGGTTCCATTTCTTATTCTCCCTGGAAAAAGGCTGATGACACTAATATGTATGGTAGGTGAAAAACCTTGAATATGATCCACCAAATTGAAATTTTCTTCCTAATTCGTGTTTGTACATTATTTGTACCTACACATAAAACCACCCTGGAGGCATCCTTCTCTGAGCTGGTTTACATAATCTTTCAATTGTTGCGCCAGGAAAGCACCACGTTTTGGAGAATAGCTTGTTCCCTTTATTTACTTTAATGTGGCGTACCTGAGAGTCTCCAATTATGAGGATTTTCTGCGGCTGGTGATCCCTGGAAAGTTGTACATTGTTGATTGAGTCTCAGTTAACTGCTTCAGAATCGCACAAACAGTTTACATTTTGAACTTGCGTGACTACTTGTTTCTTTCCCTTTGCCACAGCACGGCTGTTGTCACTTTTATTTTTATTACGGTTGTTGTTTGCATTGGGATAGTTCCATCATGACGAATACCTGTGGAACGACCTTCCACATCGCACCGTGTATTTATGGTCCTAGTTTTGGTAGGGCTCACTGGATCCGTGGCCAAATGATCCAAATAAGAGGATAAAAGGTTTAGATTCCTTGTGGAATCTGACGACACAAGGGAGCTAAAACAGTCTTGACAGTCTTGCCCTCGATGAGTCGCACCAGAAGTCCTCTCCTGAAAACAAAAGTGAAAGGTGTCGCACTGGAAGTTGGGCAACGTAGGACATTTAGAGCAAATAACGAGTCAACCAAAAGGTTAAACCTGAAGAGGAAAGAAAAAGCTTACGACGGAATGGAAAAGAAGCATCGAAAGGAAAAAAATTATTGATCCACATGCAAATCATGATTCTGAAGATGACGCATTTCACTCTTTTCGCAGGGATTATGATTCGGACGACACTTCACCTCATGCAAATTTTGGCACTGCATCATCACACCGTGATAGCGAGAATCCTTCTGGAATGTCATTTTCCGAATTATGGAAGACTGTCAAAGATGTTATTCCTGATAGCTTTCTATTCACAAGAAATGGTGCACACTATTTACCAAAATGTCCCTTGATTGTCACTAAACCGAGTGCAAATTTTCGGTGGGCTATCATGTTGAAAGATCTTCCACCTTCAGGCACTTACAGGGTTGAATGCCTTTAGACTTGAAGAAACAGGAAATCAGTTTGAATTTGACGCTTATGTTCGTGCTTCCCGTTGGTGAAGAAGGATGAGATAACTGTGAAGAGGCTCCATCTGTGGAGCTTGGGGTGAGAGTTGAGTGAGTAGTGCCACTTGCTATTCAATTTCCGACTTAACTCGGGTGTAACAATTCTATTTACAATCGCGATGTGAGGCTCTTTGGTTGTTCATGAGAGTTTTCTGGCATTTTGGAGTGATGGATGGAGATGCGTTCCAAAAGCACGAAGGTGGGGCTCATACTGTGTGTCAGATTTCAGAAGCATTTTGGTGCTTTTCCAAGCTAATTCATTTTAGGAGAGGCGGTGAGCAGCAACTGCACTCCGATTGGCCATCCATTTCTCCACGGCCTTCATATGTTCCCGTACTCGGGTGCAAATTCGATGTTTGGTTTTGCCCATATAGATGGCATTGCAATTTGAGCACGGGACAGCATATACCGCTGCCTTGGTCTGCAGGAGGCTGTGGAACACATTAGGTTCTTCTGAGCATGAAGAGGCCACAGTGGTCGCCTTGGTGAGGGGTTGTGGTGTTTGTGAAGTCTTGGGACATTGGGTCTTGCCCTGGGATCTAGTGTTGTATAGGTGGTTGACATGTATAGCTTCAGAGAAAGTCCCTCTGGACCTTGTAGAGGAACAGCAGGAGGGAGTGATGGGCCGGCCTCAGGAGGTGGTGGAGGAAGTGCCGAAGGAACTGGTGCCTGGGTCCTCTTCGGTTGTCGCAGGGATTTCAGGTTAGGGTGGATTTCGAAAAAAGGATCTGACACCCCTCTCCCCCGGGTAAGGATTCGCTTCAGATGGTCTCCTTTGCAGGGCACATGGGTCATCACAAGGAATGGTGATGGAGACTCTTGTGGCTGGTAACTGGCGCTCTCGCCTCGTCTTAACTTTGGCGATGGACTTGTTTCCCAAGCGGGTAGGATACCCGAGTAGGAGAAATTTCTATTTAGCCTGGAGGAAGTGCTCGGTTGCTTCTGCGTTGGTCATCGTCCGATACTTGATCTGTACCATGTTGTATCGAGCACGGCGAGGAGTTGAGATTTTTGATGCCCGGAGTAGAAAAAAACTGATGGGTGGGCATGGTGTATGGTTCCCGATGACGGAGTTGCTCAGTCGACGTTTGCTCAACTTCGGCTGCGAGCTCAAGACAGCTTGTTGTGGAGTCGTCATTTGTGGCTCCACAATGGCTGCCGTCCATTTTCCATCATTATGTTTACCCTACCCAGATTACCCTAACTATCTAATAGGCTATTCCATTAATGTATATAGTATTATCCATCACATGACTTCCTGTGTACAGGTATAAATACCACCCCTTACAGGAAGTAAAGCGTCTTTTCAGCTGTAGCTTACACAATGGTTAGTCCATGTCTTTCTTTACATTGTTGCCCACGCTGGGCTCAGGTGTGTCCATGCCAAGGATATCACAGTTGGCGACGAGGCTGATACCTTTGGTACACTTTAAATTTTAAGCTTAAACTGATAGGTCTTCAACCACATCTCGGCTCCATATTTGTGGTAAGTTGCAAATTTTTTTCATTTGGCAATGAGTGCTCTGGATTCCTATCAGAGTTTAAACTTTTTCAAACAGTGTTATTTTGTCGTGGTAGAGCTGTGTGGTACGAAATGATAATAGTTAAGTTTAGTACCTTAACAACTAGAACCGAAATGGCTAATTGGATTTATTAAGGTTAAGTTTACCATGGCAGTTTTCTAGAGCGACGCACTGGCGTGCCACACAGGCAATACTATAAACCTGAAGGCTCGAAAAATGAGCTGTTAAATTAACGCTAGTAAATTCGATAGTGCCTTGCCCATATTCGGGCTGGTGTGTGCCGGTGTAAAATTTAACACCGTAGGTTTATGCTTAAACTTAGTGAAATCTGGTCTGTGAAAAAATCTAGCAAACCGCCTAGTAGGCCTAAATCCACTATGGATTTTAATTGCTATTGCTATTGGTCCGGCCACGTGAAAACACGCTGCAAATATCGCGAGTATACTTGTGGCAGATGCCACACTGTCGCCCATTTAAAAGCCGTGTGCAGAAAATCTAGTCATTCAAACTGAACTTCAAAACCACTCCACCACTCTAAAGCAAGTTCAAACACAAATTTTAAGGCTAGGCTGAAGTCTAAACAGAAGTATAGTTACAAGAAACGCAAACGCAAACGCGATAGTGACAGCGACAGTGAAGATGACCAGGATGTTGTCGCCGAAAATTCAGAGTCAGGATCCAGGTCTGACAGTGATTCAGACAACGACTATCTTGTTCTGAAAAATAATACTCTTGGACTGAGTCAGGCTGCGGACCATATTTCAATTCCCGTTCACACCAATAAGATAATAGTAGTAGTTAATTCTATGAAAATTCATAAATGGAAAATGCCAGTCTGCCTAAATGGTGTCAAGCTTGAAATGGAACTTGATTCCGGGGCAGACGCATCCATTATTCCTATTGAGTGGCATCAAAAATATTTTGCGGACTGTCCTTTAAAACTCAGTCCGTATTCGATACACTCATACACAGACGGAATTGAGAACACGATTTACACTGTAAGTCTGAAGGTTGAAGTTAAAAGTCAAATTTAACACTTGGATGCCTTATTTTCCAAATTATATAAACCTGCTTTAATGGGAAAAGATTGGCTTTCTATTTCTCGGGTTGATTACCATCCATTTTACGACCTACAAACAAAAGTTAAACATAAGAAAAGCGTAAAGAAAATTAAAACTAGTATTACACCAGTTGACACTTCTGAAATAGTAAAGGGTTTCCCTGAGCTATTTAGTGAAAGTATGGGTGAGTTTAAGAATTTTAAAGCTAAAATTCATTTAAAGACTGATGCAAAGCCTGTGTACTGTCGTGTAAGACCAGTTCCGTTAGCACTCAAAGAAAAGGTTAACCAAGAAATTCGTAGGTTGGTTGGCCTTGGAATTCTAGAGCCTGTGGAGACCTCTCAGTGGTCTACTCCCATCGTCATAGTTCATAAACCGGATGGCCAAATCCAGGTGATAGGTGATTACAAGACCACCGTGAACCCCCAACTGGAAGTTTACCACTATCCGGTCCCCACGGCCGCAGAATTATTTAGCAAATTAGCAGGCAGCGACACTTTTTCCCTTATCTACCTTAAGGATGCGTTTCTGCAGATTGAACTTGATAAAGAGTCACAAGAAGCTTTAACAATAAATAAACCCCTGCGTTTGTTTAGATGGCTTCGTGTACCCCTGGGCCTAGCCTCCAGTCCTAGAATTTTCCAGAGGGTAATGACTCAAGTCACTAGTAAAATCCCCAAATGTCTCCCGTTTTACGATGACATCCTGGTGAGTGGGAAGGGGGTTGCACATGACGAATCTTTAAACAAACTGTTAAATGCTTTACAAGATGCAGGAGCCAAACTTAAGATCGAGAAGTTCAAACTGTCTCAGCCTGAATTAAAATATTTAGGCCACATGATAAATGCAGAGGGCCTGCATACACTCCCTGAGGTTATTGAAGCAGTCACAAACGCTCCTAACCCAACATGTATTCAAGAGCTACAGAGCATTTTGGGTTTTGTAAACCATTACTCAAAATATCTACCTAATCTTGCTCATATTCTGTCACCAGTTACACGTTTATTAAGCCCAAGTGTGAAGTGGGTTAGGGGGGCAGAATATGACCGAGCCGTGAGTAAAGTAAATGAATTATTTCTTAAATCTAAACTTCTGGTCCACTACGATCCGAAATTAAAGCTCAAACTAGTTTGTGACGGCTCACCTTATGGGGTCGGCGCGTGCCCCATGCATGTCATGAAAAACGGCGAATCTAGACTGATAGCTTTCGCTTCACGTAAGCTAACTCAAGCAGAAATGGGCTACTCGTAATTTGATCGGGAAGCTCTCAGTGTGGCTTGGGGTGTGAAGTGGTTTCACGAATACGTTTATGGGCAGCGATTCATACTGCAGTCTGACCAAAAGGCATGTCATTTGGTGGTGAGAAATGTGAAAGCCAAGTTCTGCTGACGTAGTTCCTGCTCGCAGATCTCTTGGCCAATCCAGAAGGTCGATATCTGTTGCCGAGGGCTCCAATCCACCAATCAATCAGCTTGGAAAATCACCTGAGAATTTGCCTTGCAAGTCACCAGGTGGCAGGAAATCTCCAGCGAAATTACCCCTCGCACACGAAGTGGATGAGTCTACGAACGTAAACAACCAATTACCTTTGGCTAACACCAACAGTGCCTCTTCCGTAGAAATTGTAATGCCAGAAAGGTCACAACCTTCATTGGTTGTTACATCACCATCTGCTAAACAAATATCACCGAAGCCAAGTCATGCTAACAAAAAATCGAAACCAAATCCACATAAACGTAAAGTTTTGCTATCGCCAATGCAGGACGATATTGCTTCGCAACTTCAAAATCGACAAAATCGTACAAAAAAACTGTGAAGAGCTCCAGACAAGCTCAATTTGTAGTTTTTTAAAAATTTACTAGGTGGCTACGACTTCTTCGTTTTTTGTAGTAATCTGTTGCCCGTGAATTTAACGAAAATTCTTTTTAAACTGTAGCGAGTAACGCCAACATGTCTGTCCTTAGTTAATCGTGCAGAGAATCGGCTCTGTTTAATTTTAAAAAGTCCGCCTTTAAAATTAGGTAAAAATGTACTGAATATTGTTGTTTGTACGAAAAAATAATATCACGGTTTTATCTCCATGTTTCTCTTTTTGCATTTTCATGTCAACATTTCTTCAAACATTGGAACAAAAAATTGCTGGAGCAACAATTTCCACTCTGGTGTATTCCTAACAAAATACAACATCTGCAACCTGTCTTTTGGATGCCAGATGTCCACAGCAACGCTGTAGCGTCTCAGCTGCAGTACTGTTTGCTGCTAAAAGGAAACTAACTCAAAAAAAGGCTACTTAGAACAACAGTAATTAAATTCGAAATGAACTTGACCAAAAAATTGTTCCAGAAATGTTAAATTTAAAACTGACAAATTTTCAGCCAGTTTCAGAAATATTTGATTTTTTTAAAACCTGAACATCTTAAGTTTTAAATTTTGTAACCAGCTTTCAAAATAGTGTTTAGTTTTTTCTCGAAAGCGAAAAACTTATGTATCTTTCTTTAAAAATAGACAGCGAACTAAAAAAATATCTTGCCTTCGTAATCATGATTTTGTTTTCAGCTAGGCTTAGATTATTTTTTTTATTGTTTTTTTTCTCGTTTTCTGTATTGTTATGGAGTCGTCATTTGTGACTCCACACTGGCTGCCGTCAATTTTCCATCATTATATTAACCCTACCCAGACTACCCGTTAATTATCTAATAGGCTATTCCATTAATGTATATAGTATTATCCATCACATGACTTCCTGTGTACAGGTATAAATACCAGCCCTTACAGGAAGTAAAGCGTCTTTTCAGCTGTAGCCTACACACTGGTTAGTCAGTGTCTTTCTTTACCATTGGTGCCCACGCTGGGCTCAGGTGTGTCCATGTCAAGGATATCGCACAGCTGCTTCAATTGTTCAAGGTATGGTACAGGTTCAAGATGGTCTGCGGGAAGCGCAGTGAAGGTATCATCAATAAACCTAGTTCACACACGAAGCTTGGGGTGAGAAGACACGATGTGGTTGTCCAGAAACTGAAGCACAATCTCCTCCAGGCAGGGGGAACATGAGTACCCCATGGGGGTACCATGGTTTTGTTGGTACACCTCGTCGTGGAAACCCAAAGATGTTCGCCAGGAGGGTCTTGAGGATGCGTCTCCCCAGTTCAAATTCTCTGTCATCATCATCGAGTTGACGGGTGGAGTGGTTGTACTTTGGAATGAGTTTGTAGTAAAGACTATGGAATAACACACATACACCAAAGGATGTAAGTCGGACTCCCTGTTGGAGGTGAAACTGGCTGAGTAGCTTCGTGAATTGTACGGTGTTGGAGAGACGACAAGTACCCCACAAATACTTCTTTAACTGAGGGCCAAGAAACCTGTAAAGCCGCTGAGCAGCACCTTCCTTGGCAGAGGTGATGAGCCTGAGCGTAGCCCCCTCCTTGTTTATTTTAATTTGGGCGAACACCTGGGGAAGCTTCGAGTCTGGATCAGGCCGGAGACTGGCTACTTGAATTTCAAAGATGAGGCCATCACTGACAAGTTGGGCGATGCTCGTGGTGAGGCATTGGTGGAACTTGTTACGGAGTTTATAGGGGACAGAGGTGTAGTATAGGCGTGGCTTTGTGAGTTCTTTCAACACCTTGGAATCATACTCACTTATGTTCATGATGATGGTGACGTTTGCCTCGTCAGCAGTCGTGACAACAATCTCTACATTGTCCCAAAGAGTGCATAGTGCGAAGAACCTGTGCTTAGGGTCAAGTTGTCTTCCTGCTGTGTGCTGTTCCTCAGAGCTGCGAGGTGGAGTTCGCGTGTGATGGCCGGTGCCCATTGAAAGCGCTCAATGAGCAGCTACCTCATCAGCGGCCATGTTGGTTTCAAGTTTCCTACTTGATCACACTTGAGCACAGGGATGAACTTAAGATTTAGGGAAGAATGTGGGAGGAGTGATTGATGAGCCAGGGGTTGGTGTTCTCCTGGATTATCCCACCGAAAATTCACACCTTGATTTAGTCACAATCAAAGGGACATTTTGGTAAATATTGTGCCGTAATTTCACGTGTATAACGACTTATATAACCCGCAGGCCCAATTTTTTAAAAGTTGGATGAGTTTTTTGGCACGCTAAAACAAAAAAAAAGGTCTATTTCTCGTTAAGCCCAAATATTAACCTACTCATGCTGCAGTCATACGAATCACGTGAAAATTGAGTTGAAAGTCGTAATTTACCCACTTCTTGCCATGCATCTCGTTTAATAATCCATGAAAACTTGGAACATTTGTTTCAAAATTTCAGTTGTTTTAATTGTTAATGTCGAAATTTGAAACCAACTTGTAATTAACAGCAGCCAGTTTCGTTGTGTGTTCAAGCATTGTGTTGTTATCTCTTATTCAGCTCTGGTTCAAGTGTCAATTTCCTGTTCCTGCACAAGAGAAAAGCGCCTGGAGCGCCTAACCGATAAACTGCTTTAGCATGCACTAGCAATGGCGTTATTCATGGACGAACGGTCGTGGCACCGCTGGTTATTTATGGTACCAATTGTAAAACGTGCTAAAAGGTATGCAGTATAAAGGTAGTATACAGTACAAAAACAAATAATAGCTTTTATTTTACCTTGGAGACGAGATAATAAATGTGCTGGAAGGCCAATAGACTGAAATAGTGAAGTCATTCAAACTTCGTTAAACCTTGTAGATTACCCGCGGGTTATATGGGGGTGCAGGTTATATGAGAGTTTTTTTTACATAACCGCCTTCATTTTTAGTAGCGCGGGTTATCTGGGAGGTGGGTTATACACGTGAAATTGCTGTACACCTTGTGATTTCTGTGTTACCAAGTAAAAAACAATGAGTCTTTCAGCCTATCATAGCGTTCTATTCAAACCCTCAAGTGGAAATTCCCCTACTAAAAATAGAGGTTCGACCGATGGTTTTGGCTGTGGCGTACATGATTGTGCCGCATTAAAATGTACAGTTTTAGGTCTATCCACGTTGCTTTTCACCACTTTATTTCGTAACGGTGGACTTATATGAGGAAAAGGCGAGCCACTTGAACTCAGCAAAGAACCCCCCCTTCCACGGCCGGGGATGGAGAACTGATTCTTCAAACCTTTAGGGGATGGCTCGCACCTAAGAATTTTGAAATTTATGCCCAATCGGAATTTGTTTCTGCTAAAATAAAATTCGAATTCGGGACCAGCATGTTGATCCCAAAAGAGGTCGAAGTTCCGTCATTCGTTCTTAAAGTTAATGATAAGACTATATGTCCCTGCTTACGTGCTACTTCTCAAGCAGATTTTCTCAATATTGCAACAAATGCCCTCTGTGAAAAGCTATCTTTGGAAACGAATCCTAGTGAAACCTTTTCTTCTTAACAAATTACGTTTTCATAAACCTGCTTTGCGATTTTTCACTCCATGAATTTGTTAACACGTGCCCTTTTCTGTTAAATTCTTCTGCTGCGAGATGTCGCTTTGCAATGTATTTCGACCTTTAATGACTCCACAAAGCATGAACTGTGCAATCAGCCGATACACGAAATACCACTCTTTTTAGCTAGCACCATACCTAGACGTGTCCCGCAAGCCCAGAGAAGAAAAGCCCAAGCAACAATCTCGGCATAACAACAAACGGCCTTACAAGAATTAATGCAGGTAGAACTACAAAAACGACTATAATAGACCGAGAAATCAGTATCCTCAAGACAACTGTGGCTCCAATTGCAGTGGCACTCTGCACTTCTTTCGAGGGATAATCATCCTCTGGTGGGAGAGAAAATGGAAAGAACCGCAGTTTCACCCCTGAACAGAGGAAGCGCTACTCTTCTCCTGGTTTTGGTGAAAACAAAAAACAGTGACTGGAACCAAAGATGGAGGCTTGCGTCTCCAGTAGGAGGCTTTCTTTGAAAAAGATCACAGACAACTCTTGGATTCTTTCTACTAACTGTCAAGCCTTGAGACCCTCTTTCTTGTAGAAACCTGTCCTGATCACTCCACCTCCTTCAGAGCACCTCTCCAAAGAAATTCACGAACTCCTAACAAAAGAAGCGATGAAAGAAAGCAAACAATATTTGCGTCTGGGCTTCTACAGTTCAATCATTTTGCATCCAAAGAAGTCAGGAGGGAATGGCTAATCTTCACGTACAATGTTTCATGCACAACCTGAAGGTTAACCAGAACCACAACCAGAATTTCACACATCATACCGTTCGGTCTAAGCGCTGCTCCAAAAGTTTCCACGGCAATCCTCAGACCAGTTCTGGCTCATCTACATCAGCTGCAAATTCTGTCTCCCGCATATCTGGATGACTGGCTCCTGCAAAATAATCAACCGTTACTCCTAAACCAAGACCTCGAGATCACCGGCTACCTTCTATAAGACCTTGGATTCGGGATAAACACAACAAAATCAAGACGTAACACTTGCTCCAATGTTCTTTTTTTTCTAGGGGGTCATTTTCGACGTATCGTCAGCGACTGTAATCCGGTCTCTCGAAAGAAGAGAAGACCTTTTGCATCACCCCGGAAATTCCTTGCACACCTTCATATGACCTCACCGATTTAAACAGTCTGATCGACAAAATAGATTCCATGGCAAATTTCATTCCTTTTGGCAGATGGATGACTTGTCCTTTCCATCACTGCCACATAGGTACACGGAAGAAAGGTTCTCATCAAGAAATTTCTTCTCACACCATCGACAAACGCTTTCCAATCGAGACATTACTGTGGTGGTCAGATGTTCACACTTTGACTCAAAACAGTTCCCCACCATGAACCTAAACCGGATCTAATTCTACTCACAGACACCTCAATGGAGGGCTGGGTGGCCCATATTGAACACCACCATGCTTCAGGCCTTTGGTCAAAAGAAGACTTGGACCACATAAACGTACTAGAGCTCAAAGCAGTCCTCAAAGCCATCAACATCTTCCAAGACATAGTGTCAAACAAAATGGTACAAGTTCAGGTGGACAACACCACGGCCGTAGCCTACCTTCAGAATGGATGAGGAACAAGTGTCGGAGTGACGCGGCATTAGGCCCTTCAGGGGGTTGAAGCACTACCATGCTTCTACACACTTAAATTTATATTTCCGTTACCTGTTTACCTGTTTTAATAGCACCCAGGTTCGGTTTGGATCGGTACCACCAATTTGAGGACTGTGGGTTGTATTGTTGCAACAATTTACTAAAATTTCCCCCCGAACAATCGTGTCTGTGGATTCACTACTACCAAATGCTAAAAAAAAACAACTGTCTGACTTCAATTAATTTATTCACAAATTGTCACTTTAATTTACACAAATGCCAAAATACTACTTTACCCCAAAACAATTTATTCTTTGCGAATCTGTGACTTATGGCCTGAGAAAGTGTTGGGGCACACCCCGACGCACGGCGACCTTCTTTCTCTATGTCCAAGTTCTCTGTAAGTCCAGTGTCCATTGTCTCTCAATAAAATTATACTCCCGCAATTACTTATTTGAATTAGGCCAATTTAGCATACGTGAAGTTACAAGACCCAAAACGCAAACCAACTCAAATTCACGCGAAATTTCAACAAAGAATTTTTTCGATAAAGCAACAATAAATGCTCATTAAATTATTTTCTTTTCAATTTTGATGAACAACATGAAACTCTGGTCCTTTCCCGCAGTTAGGACTTTATGCGATAAAAGCTCACGAAAGTCCTACGCGAACTTCAGAGAAAGACTTATCATGCCAAACTTCAACAAAGAACTTATATTTCCAACTCAGCAGCAAAAGACGAACGCATCTGACCTGGACTGGGGCCACGGAGCAACTTTCTCGAGCAACGCTTGAATTTGGTGGGTTGGGTTGCCTCATGACTTTAAGGGTGCATTGCCTAACGTGATGGTTGCTGAATTGATCACATGTGGAATTGATCACACGAGCAACTGTATAAGGACAGTACTAGGCGAAACGAATGATGAATAGGTCAGCCAGGCCGTAAATGTGAGCAAGATAATGTGTTATTTCAGCCAGCCAGAAAGTGCGACGCCAAAGCCTGGCTGCCTGCTCGCGTGTGTGGAGTGCGCCGCGTGTGTGAATCGAGCACGCCTGTGTTCGGGGCCGTTGTCCTTGTTGGGCGACCTCCCCCCCCCCCCCC
>JAHWFP010248616.1:16055-33313 GCA_023313725.1 Lithobius niger
AGGGACCTTCTATCTACCGGGTCGGTTCACTCAGTTGAACGCATCTGAGCTATAGCACAGCTATTTCCCGTGGTGAAGCAAGCAAGATTCACGAGCAAGATTCAGTTGGTGACGTTTTTGCTCCCAAAGCAATCCTCGAAGTAGACGACGCTTGATTTTTCGAAACCAACAAAAAGCTTTGTTTCAACTAGCGAGTAGCTTTTAACGAAATTAATGAATAATTACGAAATATCTGATCGCTCTATCTTTACTGAATGTTAAAATACACATTATTAAGACAAAACGACAAATTCTTACCAGATTACCCAAGACGAGAGTAGATGACGTCGTTGCGTTGAAACAATGGCGTGTTTTTACGATGATCGCTTGTGACGGTGCTCTTCGTATGATAACAAACGTTGCGATTTTCAGTTGCATTGTCGATCGTACTAGTAGGTTAATGCATTTTAAAACAATTTAAACAACTGGAGTGGGTCGGCTTTCATTTGATGATGAGTACTCGTTCGTTTGTTAGTCCAATTTTGTGTCGATTCATCAGCAAAATCAAAAGCCAATGAGATTCAAGAATCAGTAAAGTGGCGCGAAATGGGAGCAGAGCCTTGGAACGCGTTTGAAGCAGCTCCCAAAATCTCGTACGGTTTCTCGCGGTAAAGCGTAATAGTAAGTGGGCCCACCCTATCAAGGCTACGTATAATCCAAGCTCCCTGCTTCTGCCTGTCTCTGAAGACAAGATGGACGAGGAAGCATGTTGCTTCTCGTTACCTTTTGCAAGCTGCAATAAGAGAATTGTCAAGCCCTATACGAACTGTCTCCAATAAGTAAATTGGCGCACGTCAATCTTTCATTAATGGGTCGTAGCTTTGCCTTTGTTTATTCCCACATTTGCATAAACTGGTTCATTGCGATACTCGCTGTCCTATTCAGAATTCTAACAGGGTTATGGGTCCAGTCTACCCCAGTCTACCCCAGTATATGAAGCACATGTGGACAATAGAAATTTGAAAATTGTATTTCTGAGACCCACGTTTCCAAAGCACTATATAGAAGAACAGGCTCGGACTGGACATAGTGCCAGTCTGCCATTGGCACAGGCGACCTTTGGTTACCACACTTTTGACGCCCCATGGGCAGCCTTCTGTTTTACCCCTCCCCAAAATAAAAATGAAATCTTTTCTGCTCTTGCACTTCCTTTTAGGCACGAATCCCCTTGTCTCATTGTCTGGACTCTTCCCTGGACAATGCTTGGGGAGCTTACAGCACTCTCTAGACCCGCCAGACTAGAATTCCTGGTAAAACGGGTGGCGCCCCTCCCCATCATTTCTCTAAATGGCTCAAGCGCCCTTTGCTACCCAGTCCGACTCTGTAGAAGAAGGTTGTGTGGTTAAACTATACTAAGTGTGTTCCAAAGGGAAGACGCCATATAAATGTGAAGTACGAGATCTTGGCATCGTCATTGACCGCAACCTGAATTTCTCCAAACACATTCAGGCTGCCATGGCTAAGGCTTATGGGGCCCTCGCCATCATCTGGACCACCTTCTCAACCATCCCAAGGAAGACCTTCCTCATGCTGTACCGCAGCAAAGTTCGCAGCACTCTGGAGTATGCAGGCCAAGCATGGTGGGTTCGTTTTGAAGAGGACCGTGACAAGCTGGAACATGTCCAGAGACGTGCCACTAAACTTGTTGTGGGACTCAAAAACGCGTCCTACCCCGACCGGCTTGCTACCTCAAGCTCTCAACACTATATTACCGTCGTATCAGAGGTGATCTGATTTTCACTTACAAGATCCTCAGTGGTGAAGATCCTGCAGCCAAGAAATGGTTCACCCTCTCTGCGAGCTCTGCCACTCAGAACAATGGGGCAAAACTCTTTAAGAAGAGATGCAATACGTCCCTTCGCCAAAATACACTTCCTTTCCGTGTGGTTAACACCTGGAACAAACTGCCTCAACACAGCATCGAAGCAACATCGGTTCTGCAGTTCAAACAGAGACTGGATACTGTGCTCCCTTCCATCATCGCCCCCTACAGGTATAAAAACTGGTAGCTTCGTGGGTACGCTGGTGTCAAAAGCTCTTTCTGCTTACTGCTGGGGTTTTTTTTCATATTCATATTATGTGGGACATGTAAAGCCAAATAATTGTGCACACACTGGAGAAAGGCCTTGCAAGTGCTCGCTACGCAGTGAAGTTCCATATTAATAACATACAGCCTATACACACCAGTGAAAAACTACTCAAGTGCAAGTTGTGTAGTGAAGCCCTAATAGTTATAGCATTTAGTACACACTGACCAGTGAGAAACCATTTAAGTGTGCATTGTGCAGCAAGGCTGCATAGTGGTATGGTATAGGTTAGCACGCATACACACCAGTGAACTGTAGCCTCTGGCGTTGTAGGGCCACCATTACAGTACATACTAGAGAAAGTTCGCCCAAGTACAAATTATGTGGCACAGCTTTATTTTAGTTGACATAGCATGAGTTATGCTAAAGTAGTACTGCCTTCTATAATCAGACCTATACACCAGAACACACGAAGGAGAAACAATTCAACTGTGATAAGTGTGACTGTGTCCAATAAATACTAGGGCCGTCATCAGTACCACTGTGGACGTAATGGAGCGGACTACGCTTTCTTTGCTGTTTGGCTGTCAATCGGATCGGATCGGATTTGCCTTGTAAGCTCTAAACAATAAGAGACAGTTGCTTGGGGTTTTGGCCATTGGAAAGGTGGTGAAAAACCCGTGAAAATGGTGTATTTAAACATTGAAATCGGTCGCCGAAAAGTGAAAATATCTTGAATTTGGTTTATTACCGCCTAACGCCGACTGTTTATCATCAACAATCAATCTTTTAACAATTGGATGCCTTGAACAATTAGAAACGGCTTCGCGTCGCGTTGTTGTTTTGATTTTGGCTCTTGCTATTGGTCCATTTTGTCACACTGATGGCTCCTCAACCCCATGTCCGATTCCGGATTTTTCTTTTGATAAACCTTGTCTGGACTCCCGTGCTACTGCATGCAAAGTGTGGTATGGATAGTCCTTGTGGTTTTCGCGTGATGTGCGGTCTAACATTACATTGGAGTGTCTTCATAGCGGAGCTACACTCCAAAAAAACAACGACATAATCACTTTTATATAAACATTTTCTTAGTTTATCGGTGGAAATTACCATTATTATTTTGGCAAGATGGATCAATATAATTTATCTGGTGGTTTGACTTTGAGGTTCGCCAAACTCAATGAAAAAAATTATTGTACCTATCATTGTGAGGTCTCTATGGACTTATCTACGATCAACAACGGAAAGTGGCGCCTAAACCAGAGTAAGAGGAAAAACGTCCTGGCGCAACTAGACAATTTAGGCTAAGGGAATCAAGAGCTTTAGCTACTGTCACCCAAGGTTTGGAAACCAATTTAAAAGTTTTAATCCAAACGAGTACTACAGCTAAAGAAGCCTGGGATACCCTAGCCACGGTATTCACACTTAAATCCCGTGCCAGGTAGGACAGGAAGGATTTTGTCCTAATGTGCATTAAGCCTGGTGATTCAATGGCAAAGTACCTAGGAAGAATCCAGAATGCAGTTAGCGATCTGCAGGACACAGGAAAGATCATTGACCCGGAAGAACAGGCCTATCAAATGATATGTGACCTAACGAAAGATTGGGATTTTGTTGTCGAAAGATTGTACACACTCGAAGATGCCGAATTTCAACCAAAAACAATCAAAGAGCGACTTTTAATGGAATATGAGCGACGCCATCCCACTACCGAAGGCCGGACAACAGAACCAAACAATGTCCAAGCCATGTCTTCTGGCCCGCCACGGTACACCCGAGAAAGGGGTGGTCCAGAGAGATGAAGCCGGAACCGTCAACGTTCCAAAAGCTCATTCCGTCCTAACCATGGACAAAATAAGAGTAACACATGCTACAATTGTGGGGGAAAATCACATTTTGCCAGAGACTGCCCGCGCCCTAGGTCCAAAACTAAAAAAGTGAATGTAAACGCCCAGAAGCCAACAAGGGCATGTCTTATCGAAGCAAACTTGACTGATGCTGTGGATACACATTGGACTTTAGATACTGATGCAACCCACCATTTCTGCTCCAATCGAGGATGGTTTTCTAATTATGGAAGCGTGAACTCTCGCCAAGCCATACTCGCCAAAGGCACGACGCAGATTAATGGTATCGGCGATGTGAGATTGAAGATACAAGTGGACAGGGGTTTAGTCCCAATAACATTAAAGAATGTTTTGCGTACCCCGAATATGACCAAAAATATTCTCTCAGGACCGAAGATATTTGAAGCCGGATGGAAGATAACCACTGATAGCAAAGGACTTATCTTAGATAAACAGGGACTTGTGGTCATGCAAGCACCACTAGAGAACGGTTTTTCATAGTGTAAGGACAACGTGGCCCTATAGGTCATGCAGACAAGAGACTGGAGAATAAAGTACCAGCGTTAGGACTTACTGCTAAGCCAGTTGTGAAGTCATATGAATCTGCACCTGCTGTTTATCAACAAAAGAAGGATGCTGATCAGCCAGCCTATGCGAAACAGTGGACTGACATGGAAATTTGGCATCAGCGACTTGGGCACGTGATCATGTAAGCCATTCGTAAAATGGACGAGAACGGGAAAGTGCAACTTATTAAGTCCCTCTTGCCTGACAATCCCATTTGCGACGCATGTAAATTAGGGAAATCCACTCACACCAAACATGTGACCATCGTGAGTAGATGCAAAATTGTACTACGTGACCTGTTTACAAAAAGCATTGCCTTCCATTTAATAACTTGGCTTCAAGACTGACTGGTTTTAAGGGACTGGCTTTAAGACTGACTTCGAGACCTTTTCGAAACTTCGTTAATAGTATATCATCCGCATACCACCGCAGTCTGAATGGGAAATTTTTTATCTTTTTTACACGCCGGCGGTACTGCCTTCAATATTTAGCGTTTATTTATTTCCTCCTACTCCATTCCGTTCGGAAACTGAGCCGGCTACACACACACACACAGCGCTGCTAATATTTTTTCCTCTCTCTAGCTGTTCTGCTTTGATTCTCTCTTTACTAGATTTGTTTTTCCTTTGAAACATTTTCAGCCGGTTCATGTATACGAGCTTAGTTTGCGTCAGATGGCACAAGGTTTAAAAAAAAATTATCACATTACAAAAACAAAGGCAACTGTATCGTTCAGAGCATTAAAACGATACATAAACTACTAAAGAATGCTCTCTATATGACAATCCTGTTACAAAATTGAAAACGGACATTTGTAACAAATAACCAGACCTTCAAAGCGTAATAACAGCAAAGTGTTCAATTAAATTTCTGCTCGAGTCAATGACATCACTACTTCTGTACAAGATACAAACTGCGTCATTATTATTTCCCCTTATTGCAGTGATGCCACAATAGTGCATCTTTTTTCAACATTACGTAACATCAAGTGGACACCGTTTATTACGGAGCCTAGCTAAAGCCCCTAGGCGGGCCGTAACATTTATCCTAACTGGCAGTATTCTCCTTCCTCTCGATAATCCTGGTAGAACTGCCACCACTCATTCGCTAATGAGGCCTAACCTTAACTCTGTATACGATTTAAAATGTGCTTAATTTATTCATGCAGAAGTCGGAATAAAAGAAGTCGATTTCAAACATATGCACATTTATTTATGGCAGATATCACAACAAGTTAGAGGTTAACTATTTAACGTTGAAGGTAAACAACTTTTCGTTGGGTGCACAACTTATGGCTGGAACCAGTTAAAACTAATTTAACTCAATTTTCAGGCATTTTGCGATGAAACAAGTTAGGTTATGATTTTGAACAAAATCCAAAAAATATTATAATAATTCTTCCCTTTACGATTTTGGGTCGGGAAGAAAATTAATAAAAGTATCAAGGTTTTTAGGAACCCGTGGCTTGTCCTCATTCATTGCGTAGGCTGAGAAATGTTAGGCTTAAGAGCTAGGACTAATTCTTATAAATTTTCTTGGCGTTTAAATCATATTAGGGTCCCTTCCCCCTAAGATCTTATTAGCTAAAGTATCTTTAGACTACATCTTAGTTTAAGTACTTTACTAATCTAAAGCTTACCAAGTCATGGTACTACCGCGACTTCTTCAGCATCAGCTTATTCGCTACTCGGCTAAGCGCACGCCTGCTCTAAAATGGCATAGCGTGCCGCTGATCTGTAGTGGTTGCTGGGACCAAGCTTACAAATGTCCGTTTCCTTAAATACCAAAATACGCCTTCACGCGGACGGACAGGAAAGCTCAAGCTTCCCATTTGTGGAAAACCTAAGTTAGATTCATAAACTACATTTCAATTCGACGATTGCCTTGAGGCGTTTGCTCCTATGGCGATTATTGGCTGGCCTACACAACGCAACGCTAAAGTTTAAAAGATCGGCAACTTGACTTCCGGCAAAAAACATTGTTCAAACGCCCGCGCATTCTTAAAAACTGAGAAAAGAGCATTCAAGCACACGAGCATCCCATTGGCCGAACTCGTAACCTGTGATTGGCCAAAAACGACTCTCTCCGACCTGGTTCTGGTTTGCCGACCGTAGGCCACGCAATACTAATTTCAAGCTGAAATGCGCTGACATTAATTTATTTTTATTTTAAAAATAATAATTCTATGCAATACTACGAGTTAATAGCTATAGGACTAAAGCTCGATAAATGAAAAATTCCAACTCTTGAGTTGACATGCTAATCTAAAATTCTCCATTGGCACTAGCTTACAGCTGTTACTAGCCTGCGAGTGCTCTTGCCATTACGTTACGTGAACTGTGTCAAATAATGAATCACTAAACTATAAGTTTAACCTAGATTAAAATACTAATTTATATTTTAAACTAACTAGAATTTTGTTTACTGCCTAAATTAAAAGATTTCGAGATTGGTTCCAACCACATTTGTACTTACAGTTTTCAAGCTCCAAGCTGAAATACATTTCTATGGTCACAAACGCAATTTGTAAAAACGGCTGACACAAGGTCGATCTTCTTCAAATGACAATATTCAACAATATTTACATTTTTCTCGAGTGGAAGGTTACATGTCAACAACAGAGGTTACATATTTTTAGCCAAACGAATCCGACATTTACCTTAATAAACATTAAGTAAATTCGAAGGGTGTACAGAAAATCACGTCTCTTGGCTTGTAAAAGACAGTTGCAACTTTTACGAAAAAAAGGATCCACGTAACTTTTCTTGGCATGCATTTTAACAAGTGAGAGCCAAGTTAAATTAGCACAAAATAAATAAATGGTATCTTTATTTATTTTAATGAACCAGCAGCCACAACGGAATACTAAACTGAGTAGCCTACCCATATTTCTGCCTGTACGACATACAAGGAAGATAGTAGTTCCTGGAGAAATAGTAGCTAAACAGAAAAATATTTAAAAACAGACTAATCTGAATTTAGGTAATAACCAAAGCCTGCCCACATCGGGGGGGAGGGGGGCTTTGATTAAGTGATAAATTACGATCTTGCTAACAAGCCCCCACTGAAGGAGCTGACTTACTGTCGCCCGAGGCAGCAAGAATCAGTGCTAAACCAAATGCAAGTGCAATCGAACATCTGCAAGTAATTGTTGAGAAGTGCATAAGTCAATAATATAAACACTCAAGGACAAGACAGTGCTAGTGATCACGTTTCACTTTATACAGGTAGGATGAAGTGAAAAGGAAGCAATCGCCATCAAAAAAATTCACACCAGAATTTCATTGACAAACAACACTTAACAAATTAAATCGTTGCAAATTAAAAATGACACAGCTTCTCAATACTCTGGTAATATGTCCCCGCCGGTCTGGAAATGTGACATTGCGATTTTAGTTTATCCAGTAAAATTACCTAAAAACTCCGGTCGTCCCCCTATACCCTAGTGTGCGATACATTTCAGATAGACGGATTCTATGGGCACGTACCAAAAAACTGTGGGCTCTATTCTTAACTTACAACACACTGGACAGGTTTTCAGTTCACCTGACAACTACTGATAATTTTCTTTATATATAGAAAGTCACAAGAAAACTTCAGATTTTTTCTCAAGAAACAAAAAAAAAAAACTCTTACAGGATTTTTGTAAAATTTTTAACTAGCACAACATGGAGTCTAAGAAAAAAATACACAACTGAGAGTTCCACTCGGTAGTACTCACAAGAACCCATTTTTGTTTTGGTGACATTACTAAGCTTCAGAAAAGTATCGACTTGAGGCGTCAGCATTTAAGTGATCCTTCCCTGGTTTATACCGCACTTTGTGTGTAGGAACATTATTAGATTTGCGTGAAGCGCTTAAAACATCAAGTTCCAGTCCACTTAGAATAATGTCCACATCAGCATTTAGCGCTGGACTAATGCATGCCATAGTTTTTAAGAGACCTTGCTTGGTTTTCAAAAACGAATTCACCTGTTTTAATTTAACAACTTGTTTGTTTAAAGCAGATTTGCATGATACATCAGTCGGTAATTTAGGCCCGTTTTGGGCTAACTTACTACTAAGTATGTTCACTTCACTACCAGTGTCTTTTAAAATTGACACAGTTCTACAACCAAGTTTACATTTAAACATATTTGGTTTTAACGTTTTAACAACATTGTTAACAAAACATGCATTCACCATTTTAGGTTCTGTTACCTTTTCAAGTAAAGGGCGCAAGGTCGAAACTAGAACACTGGAAACACTTCTTATGAGGCTTATTTAACAGTTTTGCTTCCTTATGTAATATGTATGTATTGTGCTAGTCAACAGTATGCAACCAAGCTAATTGCAAACAGTAAAGTAATATTAATTATGCAAATTAGTCTTAATTAGGATATACTAATTAGGGGTCATTAACCTAATCAATGTACTACTTAATTAATCATCCAGCCATAAAGCACCTTCAGTATTTAACTTATTATAGTAGGCTAGGCTTTAGCCCGATTCTGGAGGTTGCTATCCAGGTGAGCTGATGCTGGGGTTCTCTGACTGATCACCAGAGGGCGACAGCACTAGGTCAAAATCTAACTCATTCTGGTTCCAAATTCCATCACAGGATGGCAGTAGTCTAAGGCTAACTTCTTCCTTTAGTTCTCAAGGTGCTCACTTGAGGGCAGTAATATACAGACATTTTAACTCTCACTTGGCTAGTATTTAAACTGAGAACTCATTGTATGGGGGTTGTTCTCTCCTGGCTGTTCTCTGGAAGTAGCACTGCTCTCTGGCTGAATTTGGTTGTTCTTGGATGAATGAAGGACTTGCTTTCTTTGTGAGGACTTTGTTTGAATTTCACTTGGGAGTGAAGCTATTTATCTGAAGTGGCTTAACTAATATTTCTGGACTTGAGTTAAATACATTATCTTACTTTCATACTGTAGGCTACTGTTGTGTTAATTATTGGGTCAGCAGTATAAGAATATAATACTTGTTATTAATAAGGATTTATGCCTATTACTATTACTTACTAATTATTAATCCATCAATTGAAGTGTTACCCAGATAAGAGATTGCAGTTGTAGCTTAGGCTACTTGTATTTGCTGTGCTGAATAATAATTGCTTATCTATACATTGTTAGAGCTAGCCAATTGCTGGCCTAGCTAGGCTTTGTGAATAAACTTGATTAAACAAACCCTTGAGTCTTTGTCTCAGTTAAGCATTAGGTTTCAGAGTTATCAACCCCAAGAATAACTTTGTTACACTAGTGTCAGAGTGGGATTCAGAACTTTTGGACTTCTTGGGGTTAATTTTAGTCAGGATTAATTGATTGACTGGGATTTAAAAAAAAATAAGTATATTTTTTTTTACAGTGCTAGACAAAATTTTTTTCAATTACGACAGGATTTTTTTCCTTCTTCATATTGCTGACCGGCGTAGGCTATTCATTGCTGCATTTTTGTGTGTTAATTAAGTTATTATGCCTTGTGTGCCAAACTGAGGTTCTGCAGTTTTGTCCAGGGGTAGGCTTATATGGCATTTGGATGGTTGATAGCACTGGTGGAATGGTGACTCACCAAACATGCCTTTACATGTTCCTATTTGCACGGGCGGGGCACAACAAGCGTTTAGAACTCCTTTTCAGTGTTCTGTTGGTAGTTCTGATAATGCTAGGAGTGTGTAGAAGTATTCGGAAGCCATGGCCAGTGGTTGAGCAGCTGTGGGCCACAGATTAATGTATTGGGTTGTTGTGCTCTTGGATGTTAGTAGATAGGCAGAATAAAAATTAATTACTAAGCTGTTGGACAGACAGGTGGTTACAAAAGATGCGCAGTATTCACAGTTGATGCTATTTCAAAGTTTTCAAATAAACCAGGGGGAGATGTTATTGCCATTTTGTTAATGGTGAGAAATTTGAGGAAGCGGGACCCAGACCTGCTTGTATCAGCAGTCACTAGTCTTGTTAAATTGTGGCTAATTCTGCAGTTTTCACAAGTGCTGTAATTTTTGTTGAAATTTAAGACAGAATTGATGAATTCGCGATGGTGTGCTCGAAGTAGAATTTTTCAGAGATATTATAGGGGTCGAGGAGACTGCGGAGCAATCGCGGATAATTGGAATTGCTTGCATCCAGTCTTAGACGAGCGCACAACTGATTCAGTGAGTGTTAATTAAATGAAGGTTATTCCGAAGATGTAGTTTGACAGCTGTATTTGTGCAAGGAACATTTAGGGAAGTATAATTTACCGGCTATTCGGCTTTAAAAAAAAAACATTTTGTCATATGCTGGCTGCAGCCATTTTAGCAGGCCGGTGAGCAGTGTTGGATGCTAGAGTAGGGTTGCTGCAAGTTTGGGTTCAAAGTCGAGGGAATGGAGCCTTCTTTCAAAGGTTGTTTTGATAATGTCGTTTCTGCTTCTGTGGGGGCACAATTTGAGCAAGTGGTAGTGGCAGTGACTGAAACATATGAATAGAGTGGTGCACTCATTCTATTATAAAGTTGTTGGGCACTTCAGGTTCAATTGTTTGAGCTTAGACAAAATTACTTGAATAGCAGAGCAGGGATTGATAGGGAGGGTTTGGTTCGCTGCAGGTACTTATAACTGTGGTGATAACTGTACGCAGTAAAAATTTTATGGTAAAATCAGTATTTTGAACGACAGCCTAATGGTAGAAATAGTTATGGCGGGTAGCGTTATAATGGTCTTATTCGCAATAATAATGAGTAGGCTACTATCGGGATTTCAGTAGTTAAAAAAAAAAAAATTGGCCGGGTGCTTCAGTTATATGCACGTTGGAGCTGCTCAGGGTTCATTATTAAGTGGCCAACTCAATGACTGCATATGATTCTATTAAATAAATCAGGAGCTAGTATCAGTCCCAGTTTTAGGGATATATGGACTCGGTGGAGGTAGGCAAATCTGAGGATGAGGTTGTTATTGGTTCAGTCTCAGATTGTGGGTAAAATCCCCCAAGCCTTTGTTATGGATTGTCGTGGAGTTTCCTTTAAAATAATGTGGTTAACATTGATTGGAGGCGTGCTATATTGGTAGTGACTCAAGTGCTGCAGACATATTTTCAAAATTGGGTGGCAGAAAGAGCATGTAGCGTTGCCAGATATGGCTTTCGAGTTGATGGGAGTGATAGCCTATTTTGTCATTACTTGGTGTCAATACTTTCTAAATAACAGCATCTTGAACAGGTTATTACATGTTTTGTTAGAAATTGTTAATTTTGTGATAATTCAGCAGGGGGACTTTTTACTCTGATGGTAAGGAGATGACACCAATTACTTCTAAATTAAACACTTTGCAGCTAGGCTATCCCTTAGTATCGCTTTTGTGGGTAATGAGACCTTCTGTTTTGAAGAATTTGTCAAATATTATTGTGGTAACAAGGTAATTGTTGCCCTGGCGTGGCAGCTTGACACTAGAAATCCTCATTTTTGCATTGGCAAGGTTATATTCCAACGGAGTCTGTAGGGGCAGGATTTTTAATTATTTTCTTTCCATAATGCATAAGTATTAAAAAAAAAAATAAGTAAATAAAATAAAACAAGGGAGAATACCGCATTTCCGGTTGTAAACAGGGGCGTGAAGTGTGGATTATGTTAGTCTAGGTTTGTCTTATCATGTGTTGAACGAATACCTAGTGGCATAAAATTAATATGGGCAGTAGGGTAATGTTGGTGATAGGAACAATTGCTGCCTTAATTTTGGCTAGTTGAAAATCAGTATAGATTACAAGGTCTGACGGCCTATCGATCTTATTTTGGTGTAGGGAAGAAAGGAAGGAATGGGAACTCAGTAATCGCAAAAGACTTCTAATTGTGGGTTTCTGGCTAGATATGAAGTAATTGTTGTGAATGTTGGCTTTTTTCGTGATGCAAAGAGTTAGTTGGCTTTGACTTTTTGTGGGGGCAAGCTGAGGGGTTATGTAGCACTGTTTGGATAATTTACTTGCTATAGGCCATTTTAGGTTCAATTGAGTCCTTCGGCCTATGCAGCTAATGGATTATATTTATTTGCAATGGCAAAATTATTACTCCCACGGAATTATTGCCCTAATAGTCTGTAAATCTCGCGTAATATCTTCTATTGTAAGATCTTACGGAGACACAGTGGTACGATAATAATAATCGTACCGTCGGCACAAATGCGAATAATCTAACAACAGCACAATAAGCAATAAATGAGCAAAGTAAGGGAGTCCACACAAGTTCTACGATCCGAAAGCTATTTAATTCAGTTATTTAGGGCTAGGGTTATCCCTCCTTTTTAAATCAGTTAAACTTCGTAATATTAATTTAAAGCACTCCTAAAATAATCGGACCAAGGGAAAAAGAGAAAGGGGACTCTTATACAAGATGCACCCTTTCTTAACTCTGAACCGGACTTAGGCTCTAAAGGAGGGAAGCTCCTTTAAAATTCAGCTAAGTCCGATCGTCAAAATTACTTAAATCAGAATAAATCCAGCTGGGAATCCTGGTGTTGAGGGCTCAGAGACGGGTGGCTTTTTAGGTCCAAAATCATCGGTTGAGTGAGAGAAAAAGGCCAGGGCTGTTCCTTATAAAGGGGGCCCGTATCCTGGTCTATTGTATTGCAGAAGATGCGCAATTGGATGCTGCGATTGCTGGGAGAGCTGATTGGCTCCCGGCCGGACCACTGATGTCTACTGAGTATCTGGATAGGGCCACATGTGGTAGCTATTAAAAAGTGCATGAGGCAGAGGCAAAGTGCACTGAGTGTCGTCTGCTAAGCTAAAGCTAATGTTATTCTGATAATAATAAATGGACGTTGTAAGACTGTTGCTGTTAATAAGTTAATGTTATATGGATAAGAAGTATCGGTTGTGTAATGTTAGTTACCGATACCGATTACCGATATTTTATATCGGAAAGTGCTAATTCTTAAAATATTTACAATGCCCTTTCTGAAATAAGGTCGGCTACTCCTTACTTGGGGTAATGATCTATATCCTTAAGTTTTATTTTAATTTAGTACTTTGGTTAACTTATTCCGTAATATGATTCTACTTACTGGCGATTGCTGGAGTAAACTTCCCGCTAAGATGCAAGGAAAAACATCTCAGGTTGTTCTAAGAATAGCCTTAATTTATAATATATTTTAAGTTTTCCATGAGTAAAAGACCTTGCATAGCAATCCTCAGCTTTTCGAATACATATTCGGAATCCTGTTTTACTATTGGGGTGGAATAACTGTTAAGTGGACCTAGTTGTTGGTCGATGAACCTATGGATTAACATTTTTCGAAATCTTCGATGAGAATTCTCATGCAAAAAAAAAAAAACTTTCTTGGAACTTTTTTTTGGGGGGGGGGGGGGCATGAGTGCTGATACCGTATTATTTAGTACTTACTGTGATGGTACATACATGTCAGACATTTTCATATACAACACTGTACAATGTTTGATTTCATAGTAATAATTCAATATTTCGAGTTTTTAACCTGTGTGACAATATCGGTCAATAAATTTCGACTTGGTTACAATTTTGTTTTCCTTAACTAGGTGTCGTGTCTTACTATTTCCCATGCGGCTCCTGTCTCGTATTTTTATTTCACTGGGAGAATCCGGAGTAAAATAAAAAAACTTATTTATCTCTTTCGCGGGGTCTTGAGTTTTGTTTGCTAGCGCCTTTTTCGTGGAAGTTTTACTTTTCTGCGGAAAGTTCATTTTTCTGTAGAAAGTTCGTTTTTTGTGTAGAATTCAGCATGTTTGCGGAGTTCACCTTTCTTGTAATGAAGTCCCCTTGCCTTTAGAAGAGGTTTCATTGCTTTTAAAGAAGTCGCATTGCTTGTAATGAAGTTGTCTTGCCTTTAGAGAAGGTCGCTTTGCTTGTAATGAAGTCGTCTTGCCTTTAGAGAAGGTCGCGTTACTTGTAATGAAGTCGCCTTGCCTTTAGAGAAGGTCACCTTGCTTGTGAAAAGCGTCTTTCTGAAACAACAGAAAAGAAATTTTGGATTTAACCTGTTTTGGCTGATTTGTGTGTTTACATGCTTAATTGTAACGTTTCTCTGCATTTTTAACTTAACCTGTGAGTTATTCACTTTTTTCTAGTGCCACTGATGGCTCCGTGATTTCGGTTTTGCTTTTGTTTCGCCTTGGTGCGAAATCTGAGCGACGTTCGCTCGTGGCGCCATCTCGTGACGGGAAGGCAAACGATTTCGGTGTTAAAGGTACCTGCTAGGAATCCATTGTCCCAGCGAGGTTTTGTCGCTCGGCTCGATTGGATTGCTGCTAAGTGATTTACTTAATTAAAATCATACATTACTCGGATATTTTTTTGGTTACGTCAAATGAGGTTTGTGAACTGATTACGAATTGTTCGTCGGATTCTGTGGTGTCTTATACACACTTTCGTGGACTTAAATTATTTGGCTATGTTTAAGGAGTGGCTGGACAGTGGATTTCTGTCGTTTGGTCATTTGGATTGAAAATTTGACCAATATGAACGTTCCTCACCACAACGCTCGCTGCGGACCCTGCCGGGATCGTTTCCCTGATGGGAGGGGTGTTAACCCCGACTGCCCCCTTCTTCGAGAGGAGTACCATGTAAGTTAATGTATCGGTGATTAATTTGGTTTGTTTGAATTTATTTAATTTTCCTGATCTTTTGGAAATCTGCGATTTTTAGATGCTTTTTAGGCGTGGCGATTGGAAAGCTTTCCTTGTTCTCTAGGCCTATAACAAGTTAGCAATTGTGATTACGATTTAACTCTTAAGTTACTAGTACGTTTTGCAGTGGTCTATGGAGATAATCATAATGAAATATGATGCTTAATTATCGTAATTCATACAGAAATTTTTCCGATCGCTGCGTCTTAAGAATTCTGTGGCCGGCGAAGTTGGTGGCCACATTTCGTTACTTTGTGGAACGAACGTAGTTGCTTTTGAAGTTTATGTTATACTAAGTCGAGTGTTAGTTATTATCGAGCTTGTTACGCAAATCAATTTCTTTGAAAAAGGACTTTTTAGATTCTAGTTCCTTATTAACTTGATGGATTAGCTTGGCGAAAGAGCTTGGCGTTTGATATCACGACTTCACACGGCCGAAAAGCTTGGCGGGAATCCTTAACAAGTTTTGTTTTGGGGTAGATCAAGACACACGCTAGTGCGTCGCCCTTCAAGATGAAACGATAACATCCAGGTAATATGTATATATGAGCATGGCGACCACTAGACACGTGTCTTTACAGCAAAGGGAGTTTGGCTGTTTTCAGGCATGTGAGGATAAATAACAATGCGACTGAAAAGGCTAAAACTTCTTTTATCAGGAGACTTTGGTCGCCTGACAACATAAAAGTCTCTGTTATACCCATAGCTTAACGTTTTCTTGTTGAAAAAACGACGTGAATAACGTTGATATTTGCCTAATTCTTACTACTAACGCTTCTTTTTTTTTTTTATTGTTCCATACGGTAAATAAAGCTGGTCTTAGCTCATTTTACAGTAATTACTCTGGAGATGTGCCCTTTTCATATAGACCTTTCTAATTGGTCAAGTGGTTCAAGGGTTAGGGAGCTCCAAAGGTCCAAATTAATTGTTTTACATTGTTTTAAACATTGTTTTTATGCAATAATGCCAAATTAACAATTAAAGAAATTCATGCGTTTGCAAGGAGATACTGCAATACTAATAAAAATGCTAATCAAATGAAAAAAAGGTGACTGCTGTCCTGAAAATCTAACGAAACAAAAAAAAAAAAGAAAACCAAATGGACCAGAAAACTAGATTGCTATTTCAAAATGGATTTCATCAATTTGGACCAAAAATTACTTATATCTACCACAAAACAAAACTTGTTAAGGATTCCCGCCAAGCTTTTCGGACGTGTGAAGTCGTGATATCAAACGCCAAGCTATTTTGCCAAGCTAATCCCACCGAATAATAGTTCGAAGGTTAAATGAAATGTATGAAAATTGCTTACAGCACAATTTTCAATTATTTCATTTAACGTATGAAGTATTAGTCGGTGGGATTAGCTTGGCGAAAGAGCTTGGCGTTTGTTATCACGACTTCACACGGCCGAAAAGCTTGGCGGGAATCCTTAACAAGTTTTGTTTTGGGGTAGATTACTATCTACTAACTACTACTAATGCTTTTTTTTTGTATTACGAAAGTAAATTCTCCATGCCGTAAATAAAGCTGGTTCTTAGCTCATTTTACAGGTATTACTCTGGAGATGTGCCCTTTTCATATGGACCTTTCTAATTGGTCAAGTGGTTCGGGGGTTAGGGAGCTCCAAAGGTCCAAATTGATTGTTTTACATTGTTTTAAACATTGTTTTTATGCAACAATGCCAAACTGACAAAGAAATTCATGTGCTTGCAAGGAGATACTGCAATACTAATAAAAATGCTAATCAAATGAAAAAAGGTAACTGCTGTCCTCAAAATCGAACGAAACCAAAAAAAAAAAGAAGAAAAAAAATGGACCAGAAAACTAGATTGGCATTTCAAAATGGATTTCATCAATTTGGACCAAAAATTACTGTTATCTACCCCCAAAAAAACTTGTTAAGGATTCCCGCCAAGCTTTTCGGCTGTGTGAAGTCGTGATATCAAACGCCAAGCTCTTTCGCCAAGCTAATCCCACCGACTAATACTTCATACGTTAAATAAAATAATTGAAAATTGTGCTGTAAGCAATTTTCATACATTTCATTTAACCTTCGAACTATTATTCGGTGGGATTAGCTTGGCAAAATAGCTTGGCGTTTGATATCACGACTTCACACGTCCGAAAAGCTTGGCGGGAATCCTTAACAAGTTTTGTTTTG
>JAHWFP010248617.1:0-14699 GCA_023313725.1 Lithobius niger
AACTTGTGGCTCCATCCGTTGGGCGCCAAATGAACGAAAAGGTAAAAATAATTCCACGCGAAGAATGCAGGTGGAGCCACGCAACAGCAGAAGGTGGGTTTCGTTTTTGATTGAGTTTCGATTTCGGCGTCTGGCTGTAAAGTCACGAAGACTTGGTCAAACGCTCATCCGGGCTAGCCCGTAAACAGGGACGGGAAAGGTTGGAGGTAGGGAGAGTTGGGGAGGGGGGGGGGGGGAGAGAAGGGGGGAGGCTTCTCGCCATTCCCCCCCCCCCCCCAAAAAAAAAAAAATAAGTGGCAGGTAGAGAATTTGACGAAAAGTGGTCTCAAGTTCCTTAATGAAGGGCAAAAAACGACACTAAGGTTCCAAACTTAAGGGCAAAAGTATCCCATAAGGTCCCTGAATCAAGAAAAAAAGAGTTAAATAAATACACGCAAATGGTTGTAAAATTATACAAAGGAAACAGGAAAACAGGCCGAACAGCTAAAATTATACACTGAAATAACGTAGTACAGTAAGCCACCTTTATGCACTTACGTTCTTCGGTGTGGCATGACCCGGATTCGAACTGGCAACCAGCTTGTTTCCTAGTCATGCTCTCCGACGAAACGTGAGTGCGTAAAGGTGGCTTATTGTACTACGTTATTTTCGCTGTTTGCCTTGTTTTCCACTTTCTAAGAAAAAGAACATTGGAGCATGATACGAAAGTTTTTCTCACTAATACCTTTAATCATTAAAGACAAAACTGCAAGTGCTACAGTCCACTTCCAGAGGAATACATGGACAACCAAGCAAGCACACTGCGTCTTTTTAATCACTCGCTCTGTTGGCGTCGACTCGCTTCACTCGAGGAGACTCTTCATTGCTGCACCTCTTTAAATAAGGTTTAGATGAGTACGTATTTTGTCACTGTTCTTGTCTGAAGTGAAATCGCAATACCTGTAGGCCTAATGCCTGGATTCTGCGTGTGTCAGTTGGAGCTGCACTCGAGGATATCTCTTGTTGAAACGCTGATGACGCCGGCCGACGCAGCACACCAAAAAGATAAACCAAGCGATCAGAATTTAGTGTGCAGTTTTTCCAATGTTTAACTTTACCTTAAACATCAAACGCAGTGGTGCCCAGAGGAGGAGGGGGGGAGGGGGAAGAGGAGGGCAGTGAGGAGCAACGCCTCACTAGAATTTGGGGGGGGGGGGGAGATGAAAAATATCGATGTATTTATTATGTAACAACAACACACCACCAGTCACCACAACCTGACATAACCCGTCAACAGTCAACACAACACGTAAATCTACAATAGTACGATAAAAAAATATGTTTTAGTTTATAATTCTATGCACGGTTGAATATTGATTGAAAACGAAACAGAACAGTCGACGCTGTTGCAGCACCCGGTTGTTGTAACAGGATAGAAATAAAGCGTATGAAAATAACATGTAGTTGAAGTAACGTGTGTGTATGTGAGGGGGGGAGGGGGTGACACCCCAACCACCAGTCCAAGTCAGAAATATAGGAATGCCATTTTTAAACTGGGGGAGGGGGGGTGATTTTGAAATTGGGTGGTTGGGGGGGATGATAGGACCACTGGAACTGAGGGGGGGGGGATAGGCACCACTGATCAAACAAGTTCCTTTTTTTTCTAATCGATAAGGATTTTACATTCTCTACTTACGTTGACATCGTTGTTAGTAAGGCTTGTGCTATTTTGTTTCTACTCTTTCGCATAGTGTCGAGTTTTGAGAAGAACGTGATTGTTACTCATAGGACAATTGTAAGACTTAATTCTGGAATACGGAATTTGCATAGGATAACCAACGGCGTCGAGTGAGTTCTGCCAACAATCGGCGAGTGGTGCAGCCACGAGTTATTGTTGCCAGAACTCCCGAGACGCCATTGTTTATCCTGATCATAGCAACTGAGCATTGTTCGAGTCGTGGCTGCAACAACGGGGTTGCAACTGTACTAGAAACAATGCATTCCAGTACTTCGCAGTGTGCAGTTCTTCGGGAGCTTCGCCGACGCCGGTAACGCCAACATGGCGGAGCTAACTTCCTGTTCTCGTCTGAATGAGATTCACGAGAGGCCAATCCTACAACCTATTCATTTATTTATTGTATTTACAAAATTATTGTAACGCCCTATAAAGAGCATAACAGGAATTTCAGATTAAAACAACAATTAAAAAAAAATCAGAAGAAACATGGTGGGCACTCTCGCGTCTGCTCTCGCCTGAATGAGATTCGTGAGAAACACGTCCCGTAATTCATCATTCCTGACGTAATCACTCCCACGGTGTAACAATCTATACCACACGCCATGGCTGTTTGCTGTGACGTGCATACCACGTGACTGAGCTAGTCCAATCAGACGGCCAAACAGCCGTTGTTCTCGTTCGTCATTGGCTAACTCATGGTGACGTCACGACAAACAGCCATTGCGCTTGGTTTAATCTATCTACTTCTACAGCGGGCCCAACGAAATATTAAAGGAAGGTTGCCACAAACGTGAAAACGCTGTGCTTCTTAAAAACGCTTATAAAATCGAAGAGCTATTGGAAAATTAGTTCAAACATTTGCCTGTGCTAGGAGACATTTTGCAAACAGTGTCACAGTTTGACTGAAGCTGTGCGTGTTTTACCCTAATCGTCGGACTTGAGTTTCTCCAACATTCGTCAGTTATTGCGACTGAATTTGGCCACCATGTTCAACCTTAATGGCGGCTGCCATCCCATAATCTCAAAGCGGAAGTATCACTGATGACTGCGCCTTAAATCGTGATTCTCCTATTTCGGTAACCGCAGTTTACCATGTATCGTCCTAGCTGCAACAAATCGTGCTGACGTTCTTTAATTCAGAAGCTTAACAAGGCGACTGTGCGTGCAACAATGTTTACAGAAAGACAGCATTGTTATAATAATTGCTAGCATGGTGAAGGGTTTTGGAGTCGTATTTATTGTTGTAACTCGATTCCGAAGTACCCCATCACCGTTCATACCGCGGAAACTCAAACGACGCATGGCCCGCTTCAGACAACTTCTCTTAAACATATTTTTAGGAGAAGTTGTGTGAAGGGGCTCTACGACGTTGAGTTTCCGCGGTAGGAACGGTGATGGGGTGCTTCGTAATCGAGTAACAATCAAGAAATAAAAGTAGAAAACCTAACTGGGTAATACGGCGTTGTCCGATGACGCATGCTTTCGGAATCTCGAACAGTGAAGCGGTAAGACAATAAACGTGTAATTACGGGACGGAGAGCCAAACGGGCTCCATGACTAATAAATACTGCCCATTTATTTATTGATTACGTGTACACGTGTTCGATAAATAAACATGTATTTGAAAGCTCTATATTTCTGCCACTAGATGGCGCCAGGGTATTTTCTTTATGTTCTACCGTGGCGCCATCTAGTGGCATTAATATCATTAATTTTTACAGCTTGCTCCCAGGTACACGAGGACGTACCAAATTTTCGCTCAATAATTCCGGAGGATCGTGGCCTGTTTGTTGTGTTAAAAGATATGTTTTTGTGCATTCCTTTTCTGGCTACGAGCAAGCGCTAGAGAAAACTAGATAGCACTAGATGGCGCTGGATGCTGTAAACTTTCGTTTGGTGCCAACCCGTCTTCAATCAGGATGGGGGCGCCATTTTTTTTATATTTAAAATATTTAATTCTGAAAAAGACCTGTTTGATACTAAAATCAAATTTGTGTTTGTCGATTCAAGACATCGAAATAAGAACGAAATTCGTTTATAAATAAAAAAAAATTTACAATTAAAAAAAGCATTCGTTACCAATCATTAAAACTGCATCACACAAAAAAAAAAAACATTTCAAAAGTAAAATTGTATGCAGTTATAAAAATAAGTTACATTATCAAAGGAGAAAGGTACACATTTACCTAAGGTACACTACACATTAAAATCAGTTTAAAAAAGAGAAAAGTGCCTCATCCGTCCTGTGTCAACATTAAAGGGGGATTACCACAGAATGACAAGCTACGGCATCATAGCCATTTGCCACTATCTAGTTCTTACTTTCAACAGGCGAAGGAACACGCAAGTAAATTTCTTTTTGCACAACAAATAAGCCACGTGTCTCGTTAATTATTGAGTGTAAAGTTGGAGCGCCCACGTGAGCCAGAGTTCCAACGGTATAAAGTTAAGCCTGACCACATCACAGGCGCTCTTTTCTATATATCGACCGTTTTGAAACGCAGATTTTGAGCCACTAGAAGTTATATAGCTAACCTTGACTGCTTGCTCCCTGGTGCATGTGGATGCACCAACTTTACATTCAACAATTAAGGAGGCACGTGGCTAGTTTGTTATGTAAAAGAAATTTGTTTGCGTATTCCTTCGTTTGTTGAAATTAAGTACTACATAGAACTAAATAATTGTAGACGGAGCTAGATGCTGCAATCGATGAACAAGCACCTTTAAGAGAGAAAAAATATTTCTTATAAACAAACACCTTATAAGACTTCCGAGTTAAAAGTATAACGGTGAGATAAGGGACCAAAATTGACTCGGCGATAGATCCGTTTTAAGAAGCAACTAAAAAGATCACATTGTAAGTTAGTGTCGTATCCAGTGCTTATGTTTGGGAGTGGTAAAAGAATTGAAGGCATTGTTCTTGCGTTGCATTGTGGGAGCGCCACGCAAGCAGGTACTCAGTCGTATGGCCTTTTCATATAGTGTACTAGCAGTTGTACCCGGCTTCGCCCGGGGTTTGTTTCACCCGTGGTTGTTTCCCAGTTCTCGGTAGGTGTGGCCTGAACGTTGAATGCGACAGACACTTTTGCCCGGGCCTACAGCGACTGTCTTTAAAGGGAGGCACGGAGGCCCAAAAAAAAAATCAGATGTGCGATGAGCAATAAAAAGCAATAAAAACGGCAATGAAGTCCATTGCAATGTGGGAATGAAAATGAGAGTTGGATCTATTCATGCAACCATCATCTTGGTTGGTACCATGTCTTACAATTCCTCGTTTCCAAATTTCAGTAATAGCTGGAAAGAGAATGCCATTCAAAGTAGTTTATTTTTTTTAGCACCATACATTACAAGTGGTACTGCCGTTATTAATTTTTTTTAAATCTAAGTTTGCGTAATTGTGAAAAACTGTGAGATACAGTTCCTTAGCTAACTAATCTTTTTTCGAACAACTTATTAGACTAAAGATATTAGACTAAACTAAGAAATTTGTTTATTCATTTATTTATTTATTTTATTTTTTTTATTGGAAAACACTGAATTCTGAAACCTACTGTAATGTTACATTTCGTGTTTCCATGTTGCCTTACAAAACGAAATTCAATCGTGGAAAAAATGTACGGTACATAAGTTTTAATAAAAAGTTTTTCCTTATTCGACTAAATAAATAAATAAATAAATGGATTCAACCACTGGAGTGGTTGGGAGTTAGAAGGGCTTGGGGCCACTTATGCTAGTCCCTGTCAATGTTAAAAAAATATTAAGAGGAGAACTCCGGCCTTTTTAAAAAAAACTCGTAGACAAATCTTGCCCAAAAGGTGCTTAAAACGGTCAACTGAGCCCGCCTGAACAGCTTCATCAGGAAGAGCGTTCCAAGCTCTTATCACCCTTGGCTAGTTTAATTACTAGGCTAGTTAATGACTAGGCTAGTTTGATTACTTAAAAACTGTGTGTAAACTTGAAAATTTGACGAAATTGTTTCTGGGTAGGCCTGGTTGCAAAACTAACTATCTAGCAGTTTCTGGAAAATACTGGGAAAAATTCAGAAATAATATTAGTAAATACTAGGAAAAAATCTACCCCAAAACAAAACTTGTTCAGGATTCCCGCCAAACGCCGTCAAACGCCGTCAATTCCCGTCAAACGCCAAGCTCTTTCGCCAAGCTAATCCCACCGATTAGTAGTTCCAAGGTTAACTGAAATGTATGAAAATTGCTTACAGCGCAATTTTCAATTATTTCATTTAACGTTTGAAGTATTAGTCGGTGGGATTAGCTTGGCGAAAGAGCTTGGCGTTTGATATCACGACTTCACACGGCCGAAAAGCTTGGCGGGAACCCTTAACAAGTTTTGTTTTGGGGTAGATATCAGTAATTTTTGGTCAAAATTGATGAAATCCATTTTTTTTCCTTAGTAATTAAGAAATGGAAATGCCAATCTAGTTTTCTGGTCCATTTGTTTTTTTTTTCTTCTTTTTTTTTGGTTTCGTTAGATTTTGAGGACAGCAGTCACCTTTTATCATTTGATTAGCATTTTTATTAGTATTGCACTATCTCCTTGCAAACGCATGAATTTCGTTAATTGTCAGTTTGGTATTGTTGCATAAAAACAATGTTTAAAACAATGTAAAACAATCAATTTCGACCTTTGGAGCTCTTACGATTTGGAGCCAATTTACGATTGGCTATTTTACACCATAACGACCTTGACATTTTTAATCAAGGTCATTTTATGTAGCAAAACAGTATACCCGGTCCTAGAGGGTGCTAAATAGTAAATCCGGGTAGTATGACGTTTCCTAACCATGGCCGCATTTCCACGTCGCACGGGTGCCGCTGAGATGTATCAAAAGTACTCCAAAAAGCACTTTTTCCCCCTCCTCCAGATTAACGAAAAGGTGGCTGCCGAAGTGGATGACATGCAAGAACCCGGGACGACCTTGCAGTTGTTAATTCGTCAATAGCAGGTAGCTTAAGGATTTATGTAGCAAAAGGATGTAGGTATCAAAGAGAAACATTTAGGTAGCATAAGGCATTGAGGTAGCATAAGGAACCATTTAGGTAGCAAAAGGCGTGCAGTTGCTAATTCGTCATTATCATGCTGTTTGCTAATTCGTCATTATCATACTGTTTGCTAATTCGTCCTTCCCCGGGGGGGGGGGAGGTGTGGGGGTGTGGCTGCATATCGCATTTTTGCTCTACTACCGGTAAGCCGTGACAAGAAATGGTTATGAAATTGGTAAATGTGAAATTCATTCTTGTTATTGTGTTAAAGGTGCATTCCTCCTAGTGCCATTTTTCTCGATCCTCCACGTCAAGTACGGCCCCAAAGGTCTATTTACTTACCGTTAGTCTTTCCCTTGCTAAAAATCCGTTTGAAAATGTGGCGTCTACGAGAATTTTCTGTTGAATATTGGGGAACTATATTTACTGTATCCTACACGCATATGATCCTTTGCACGCCTACAATAACCTTGAAGTTTCATCTGTGTGTGCGCATGTAGCAATTTTAATCGTTTGCTAATAATTACTATGAGATCACAAATCTAAAAGACTAATACGGTAAAATTAAAATTAATTATGCCAATAGATCACCGAAGAAAAATTCTAATATACTAGCGAAAAAATTATAAATTGTGATGCAAAAATACGAAAATCATTCCGACTTGTTACGACACAATCTTTAACTTGATGCTGTTTCGTGTACTATTCCCAAAGCCAACTGAGATAGTAGCTACGTTCCTCGCTGCGAGGAACGCAGCTACTATTTCAGTTGAGCTTGGCGACGGTAACATGCGCGGGGGGAGGGGGGGGATTTTATAAGTCAGGCGGAATGTGCCTTTAAATGCTAAATGCATCGCATGTAATTGTTCGTTCTTTATTCGTGAGTTGAAAAAACATATTATGGTAATAAACAAGAGTAAATTATCTTATTACACCCTATTAAGTATGCTGAATGCAAAAATTGAATTGGATTGCATTTCAATTCAAAATCAATTCAGTTTTATTCAACACCAGTCAGTTGCATGTCTATTCCAATCCAATGAATTCCAATCCAATGAATTCCAATCCAATTAATCAACAATTTCAAATCATTGAGATTCACTCCAGTTCATTCAATTCAATTCGCCACAGGCCTACAGGAGCTAAATTTCCAATCTTCATTAAATTACTTCGTTAAACTCTTTTAAAATCTTTTTTACGTGAATTAAACTCCCAAGTAATTCAGCTAACTTTCACAAATCAATTCCAGTCCATTAATAACTCCAATTCAATCAAGTCTATTTAGTCCAAAGTATCACATCAATTCTTCATTTAAATCAAAATCAACCTAATCCCAGTCAATCACTTTGATTAAATCAAGTCAAATCCATTCGTTTAACTGAAATAGGTTCAGACAGGAGTGTCATAAAGGGTGGGGGCCGCAGGTAGATGATGGACTGTTCGGGATTATTCAACTCAGTGCTCAACCACTCGTTTTCAACGGTTTCCCCATATGCGGCCAGTTGTTGAAGTGGCCGTGATTACATTTATACGGAGAACATACGATCAAAATATACGCTGTGTTGGCATAATAAATACGTGGGGCGTGGGCCAAGCTAACCGGAAGTGTCAAGTAATAACAGTGAAACAAGGGGAATGAGTTTCATGTCTTCAAACAAGGTCGACTGGGAAAGAAGTAACTATCCTTCACAAGCTTTCGACGTCGGGTCGGGCCGGTACTCACACGGGCTTCGTTGCTATAGCGAAATAAGATTGGGAATGAACTGACCTGGGTCCGGGCAGGGCCGAATTAACAGTGAGGCAAACGAGGCAGCTGTCTCGGGTCCCAGGTAGTCTAGGGGCCCCAAGACTACTTTAAAACTGTTTCAATTTTTTGTTCAAAGGGTGACGTCGTGGTTATATCACGTTTGTTTATGTTAAGATTAAGTTTTATTAACTTATTGAACTAAACTCCTTCTTTAACAAACAAAATGGCTGAAACTACTCATTTGCTGAGTGCCACGACACGTCTACGTAATGGGCAATGTTTTTTTTTTTAATAAAAAAAAAATTATAACTGCTATTCGGTGTACTCGTGACGTTACATGTAACCGTATCCATGTACCTTCGACCGCATACATGTACCGCGTTACATGTACTTTATATACTCGTCACTGCACCGGGCTGAACAACAGTTGGTCAGTTGGACATTTTTTGCAAAAAATTTGACCCACTTTTTCAGACTGAACGGGGTTTTTGATCCAGAAACGTGGTTTCCATTTTCACTTTTAAAAAAGTCGTTTGGATTTTCAGATATTTTTAGGTTTACTTTTGTTCATGAGCTACCCGCCTACCCTGTATGATTAGGGCCCCAATACAAACCAACGCCTTGGGCCCCAAAATGTCTCAATCTGCCCCTGGGTCCGGGAAGTAAAAGCTAGCAGCCAGTCGACCTTGTGACAGACATTGAAATACCAAGGGAATGTTCAACATGGATAACCTCCTGGTTCTATTCCTTTATTCAAAGCAATAGTGGCCCACGATAGGGTAGAAACAGCTTAATTTTTTTCTTGGGAGGGAGGGGAACTTTTTTTTTGGTATTTTAACCTCTTTTTACCCCTTCATTGCACCCTTTTTGGGGAATTTTAACCGTTTCTGCCCCTCTTTGCAACATTTTCTTAGTCTTTTTTGGCCTTTTTTAGGCTCATTTACACCACCGCTCCTGCGAATATCCGCGAAAAAGGTATGGTGCTTTCTTTCAGAAAAGGGCACTTTGCCATACGCCATACGTGCAGGGGCTAGAGCCCCCCCCCCCCCCCCTTGGTGAGGCCCCGGCCTCCACCCTTTCGGAAACTGGTGTCAAAGTTTAACGTTAGGTACACAGGCCGTCATATAAAACATCAACTTCTGATTAAAAAAAAAAAAAGCGCCTGGAAAGAAAACGAACTGCCCAATTGTACGTTAAGATAAAGGGGAAAGAGTGCCTAGAAAATTTGGGGAAAATTTGCCGCACCTAAAAGCTACCACTCTGGGTAAGTATACTTTGTATACGCAAGACGTTTACGTTATTAATCACCGTGTCAACAAAGAAGGTCAAACCTCTTCATTTCACAGTAATTAGCATATTACTATTTAGGCACGATGGTTTTTTTTCTATGTTGTTGACTCTCAAAATTGATGTAATGACCTTGTTTCCTATCGTCAAATTCTGCAGGCGAAACTGACGATTCATGCATTTCTGTCAAACCCAAAAAATATATATAAACTTCCAGGGTAAGATTTCCAAGATGTCCAAAGAAACCAAGAAGCTGCTGATTTAAGAACCAAGAGGCATTTTCTAGAAGAAGTACAGAACTTATAAAGTTCTACTGCAAGAGAAAAAAAATATATTTACATTAAGAAAAAAAAATTGGATCAATCATTCGTTTGGGAAATTTGTTACTCGCTGGCCACAGAAAAGATCACTTTTTTTTGGCACTTTTAAGATAGCACAAGAGTTAGTAACCGGGTGGCCTTACTTCATGTCTGCACTTTTTTGTCGTCTGTTAAAGATGTATAAAACAACAATTTTGTAATATTTTTGGGTTTACTTTTGAAACCTCGAATTAACCCAAATTACTATGGAAAACAATTTAAAATAGGTCAATGGGTGAGATTCTGTTGGCTGGTCAAAATGGGTGGTTGCCTCAGAATGGGTTAGTGGTCATGGTTTAAAAGAAGCCAAACGTAAGCCACGCAAACCCACACGTATCAGATCAGGCAATATTCTTATATGCTTTAATAATTATCTTAACAAGCCGTATGACATATGAATTCGAGAAATACACAATATTCATAACAAATGTTATCTTCTTCTGTAAATTGATAAGCCTTCCATGAACTGGCAATTGCTAAGATGGAAAGGGCTTTGTCAACGTTCAACCCATCTTCCTTGGCGAATTGAAGGGCTTCGAGGAGATTGACGTATTTTCTCAAGGCTTCTTCATCCTGAAAAGCATTTTATAAATGTATATGTATAAACAGTCATGAAGGTACATATCTGAATTAACAACACACAATGGTCTTTCGGTATACAGTAGGGATGAGTCAATAACCGAAACCGAAACCGAATTTTCTGTTTTTACTGAAAACAGAAACCGAAACCGATTCGGATTTTGTGTCGGTTTTTCGTACGGTATTCGAAAAATCAAAAATTTCCTTATTTTTTAAAAATAATTATTATTTTCTACGTATGAATGACAACAAAGTTTCTAGTCATTAAGATGAAAATAGAGGAAAATAGTGCCACAGCTATACCCATGGTCTATCACGTGGCTGAAAGTGAAAAAAGGAGTGAGTTAGAAGCCAGTATTACAGGGGAAAAAATAGAAATAGCTAATTGGGGTGGATGGTGGCAAAAACCGATACCGAAACCGAAACCGAGGTTTTTTGGGGGTGAAAACCGAAACCGGAACCGAAGTCAAAAAAATGAAACCGACCCATCCCTAGTATACAGGGGTTGCAGTGGGTTTCTGGTAAAGATGAAATTAGGAATTTTAAATATAAAAAATAAAGAAAATTGAAGACTATTTTGAAAGTTGCTATCAAAAGGAATTTTAAAGAGAAGTTTTAATTTTTCAGTAGTAGCAGGAATTTATAGGGTTGGGAAAAGAATTTATAACTCTTAAAAGTCCCTGTTGAAACGTGTTACATTCATTCCTGTTAGTTCCATCCGAGTTTTCAGAGGGCGCCACGTGTTCCAACTGGTAATTTTTGCTCACTTTTCAGCCCAAATCTAAAGTAAACTAAATTACTACTAAGCTAAATTAAATTATAATTAAATACAAGCCAGTTTCGTTTAGTTTAACTTTAAACTGAAAGCTGGGTAGAAATTCCCACATAAAACTCGTGGCGCCCTCTATAAACTTAGACGGAACTGATAGGAATGAATCTAAGACGTTTCAGTAGGGGGGGGGGGTCTCAGTCAAAAATTCTCCTCCCCAACCATATAGGTTCTTGGTAGTAGGGATAAAATTAAGTTCAGAAGATGACACTGACTTGGTCGAAGAAGGGATGCTCTAATATATTAGTTTAGTGGCCTAGCTAGCGAAGCGAATGAGGTCGAATATTTCACTGAATTTATATTTTGTATGTTTGTTTGTTTGTCGGTGTGTGTGTGTGAGTGAGTTGGTATGTTTGGGACGCAATAACATTTCAGTTTTTTTCCTAATTTGTTTAAAATATCGTGACAAAGCAGTTTTGATGTATGAAATTCTTGAGATCGAAGATAAAAATGCCTGACGAATTTATTTTTCGAGATATTCACGTTTTCCGTTGGATGGCTAGGCCGGTTTTTAATAAATGCGGTAAGGTAATGTTTTTCTTGGAGCCTTATTTCGTGTGATGCAAATTGCTCAAGTAGAAAATCGGCTCATTTTTGAACCTGTTAACAACACTCGACGACCATTAAACATCCATTGGGCCTGTATAGAACGTCCAAATCACCAGGTCCAAATTATGTCCAATTGGATCAGGCTATTTACATTATTTAATTCAGTTATTTTCTTGCTTGGGGCGTTGTAAGCTTGGATTTCATTCCACCTGTGTGGAGGGGCCTACTGGTACCTAATGAGATGGTTGTCTGCATGGAGGGTTGATCTGCATGTCTTGGAGTTACTGAAAACGGAGGGAGGAGCAATTTTTGAACGTTGTCTGTTGTCAGTTGGGAATCTACGTCATTTTGAAAAAGGTATACGAAACCTGTGTGTGTGTGTGTGTTTATGCGTAAGTGTGTGGTGTGTTTGTGTTTGGTGTCAACCGAGTACACTAACATGTATACACACCATCAAACCGAGGACAGACCCTCAACCGTGGACGTCCTCGGTTGGAAATGACGTAGCACAAAAGATTACTTCATTCCAGTTCAGTCCTCGCTTATGGGGTTTAATGTTGGAATTGGGTTTACAGCAGTGCGTACGAATCATGACCCGTAGAAAACACCGCATTTTATGGGTCCTCGCTTTAACAGTATAAAACACACACCATACACATGCAGGCTGATAAATGATGTAAAACGAATACACAGGTGGATGATAGTGAGGACACAGTGAAGGGAGTCATTTATGATAGGAAATAAATTTGAAAAGCGGAGAATACATCTGTAACCATCATTCACTGTCTTTAAAATGTAAAAAAGCAAATTAGAAAGAATGTGCATTTTTTTTCAATAGGTCAGTGACCTGTGACGTCACAGTTTGCTGCGGTACTGTCATCATGTAGCCGTGGAGCCCGACATCTGGCTAGATTGGCGGGGAACGCTTGGTGGGGAAGACGGCTTGGCTTTTCGCCATTTTGTTATTTTGGCTTGTTTCGTGCCATCAGCGCTGGTGTCATGTTTATCCATCAAGATGGTTAACGATTGTCGGATTTCTGGTTGCGGCAACAAAAGAGTAGAGGGTTCGTCCTTGTTTAGATTTCCAGCGATTTCCAGCGAAATATTTCCTCCATGGCTAAACCAGGTAACGTCGTCTGCTTGCTTCATACGCGGTTATTTACCCCACCACTACAAGATGGCGGCACGCGTTGATCGGTTGCCATGAGCAACGGACAGCGATGACGGTGCTCTATACAATACAATAGTTGTCCTCGGTTGTATTGTAAAAATGCACGTCATTTCTAATTTACTTTTTTTTTTACATTTTCGAAGACAGTAAAACAGATGTATTCTCAAATTTTCAAATTTATTTATTGTCATAAATGACTCCCTTCACTGTGTCCTCACTTGTATCCTCCTGTGTATATTATATCGTTTTACATAATTTACAAGACTGTGTCGCCCTAGTTGTAAAATTTAAATTCGAGTATTTTCGTCACCACTCTACTTTTGTGATTTCTGCCCCGTTCTTCACGTATATTTCTGCCCAGTTTTCTGCGAATGAATGCAACATTAATTCACCCGAGCTCATCTGGATAGCTCTGCCACAACTTGCTGGATCTGATGTTGAATAATAACAGATAAATAAACGTATATGCAAACCTATTCCCGTTTCCTTTTGGACTTAAATGACAGATTTTGTTTTAAACATTGTGTATTCATATTCATAAGGATTGTTATGATACATATTAAAGAATATAAGAACATCGCTTAATCTGATACGTGTTGGGTTTGCGTGACTAACTTCTGTAGCAAGTAGGGTTCAGTGAGTTATCTTTATGCCAGTGGAGGATGTTTCCATAGCGATTAAGGCGCTATTCAAGTGATCTGGGGGCTAACCGGGTAGCCGGTTCGAATCCGGGTCATGCCACTCCGACGAAACGTAAGTGCATAAAGGTGGCTTACTGAACTACGTTATTTCCAGTGTATAATTTTCGCTGATGGCTAATTTCCAATTTTCCTTACTTTTATCTTCTAGACCACGTTAACAAAATTGTATATCAATAATCTCCCAGTATAAGTGTAGACGAAGACAGGCGTGATATTTCGTGCGATCTATCTCCTGTGAGTGTTGTGATATCTACCAAAAACCAAAACTGGTATAAGAGAAGCCATCATATGTCCATAAAGGCCAGGCGTTAAAAAGTAGTGTCATTCAATCAGGGAAAGTGTAAATGAAGGCAGACATAACATTTCGTGCAATCTATGTCCTATGAAAGTTGCAACACCCACAAAAACCAAAACTGGTATAAGAAAAGCCACCAACTCTCCAAAAAAGGTCGGGCTTTGAAAGTAGTGGTATCATGAATTAAGGAAAAGCCACGAAAGTTGACCCTATTAACCAGAAAATGTGACACACTATCCTCTTTCATGTCCTTGCATGACTACTTCCTTAGACTGCTGAAGCATGTTGGACTCAGGGCTACGACACTGACATTTATGCAATCGATCATATTTGTAGGCAACTATAATCACTCCTGGTTCAAATAAAGTGAAGAAAAGAGCAAGGCGCCAAGTTTGCAGGTTACCAAGATTGAGCTTGGTGGCCTTTCCCAGAGGAAGTGATACCACTGGTTTGGAAACTCGGTGA
>JAHWFP010248619.1:7104-19152 GCA_023313725.1 Lithobius niger
CCTCCCCTTCCGCCCCAAAAAAGAAAAAAATGTAAGATTTTTTTGTATGGCGGGAAGAAGGGTAATTAGTTTAGACTTATTTATGATACATTATGGGTTTAAATAACAGTATGCAGATTCTGTTACCGGCACCCTAGTTTTACTAGGCAGGACGAAAAAAAAACACAACTACAACAACCACAAAAAACGCTGTTCTACACACATTTTGTGACGACGCCCTGTGGCAGTCAGAATGATAACAATGTTTAGGAATTTTTATTTGGTTAGAAATAAATGTAACTTATGGCTATGGTCTTTGATGGGAATGGTATGCATGCAAACCGACTGAGGGATGGTGGCTGAGCTGTAGCAGGAGATTGTTAAAAGTGTAAAACATTAACACCTCCAATCTCATTGCAAGAATGTGAAAAATAACTTCTGTTTGTTTTGCACATTTGTTTGTTTTGAGTTTCGTTTTGCCATTTCAAGGATTTTAATCTTTCTTACCTTTTTTGTTTTTAAGGTTCCTCAGATCGCGAAAAACTCGTTAAAAAGTTAAAACTGAAATTTTGAATTAAAATGGAAAACTACCTAGTGGCTTGGCCCGCCGAAAAATTAACGGCGGTGGGCAGCGGCAGCGTGCCGAAATTATTTTTCATGAGCAACGGCGTGCGGAATATTGTGAAAATCATCGGCGGCGGCGGCGGCGGCATGGCGTGGCGGTGCACGGTTCTACGCCGGGAGGTCGCGCACACGCAAGGCCGGCTGAGGTAAGTGTTGATCCAGGAAGCAGCTACTATATCAGCTGGCCTTGTGCATAGGACCGCGATCGTTTTTTTCTGCTGCTGTCTAGTTGCTGTCTGTAAGTCTCCATACGGTTTATCTCTAAGACCCAACAGACACTTGGTGAACGATCGCTGAACCGACTCGACATGGTCAATGTTCCTAATTAAGTGTGGGGTCCAAACGGGACTCGCATATTCCAGAATAGGTCTGACATAGACGCCAAAAGCCGAAAACAAAGTCTTGTGATCCTTGGAGGTGAAGCAACGTTTAATCATGGCTGCTCTTTGTCTAGCAGTTTTTACAATGTGGGTTGCAGTGGGAGGCACCCTTGAGATCACACGTGAACCAGATACCAAGATCTTTAACTTCCTGCAGATGATTTAAAGGTTCAACTGCCAAATAGTAATTTAAGTGTTCAGTTTTTGATCCAATATGGAAGACCACGCATTTAGGTGCGTCAAGGGGTAACTGCTAGTCCTGCGACCAGCAAACAGTATGCCTCAAAGCAGAGGCAAGTTCTAAATAATAATTTTCAATTACGATATGCTGGTATAACTTAATGTCGTCAGCGAATTTAGGCATAACTGTATTGGGATTTCAGCCTGGAGATCTGCAACCACTTGACCGATTTACTTTTCCTAGAGCTCATTTTAAAGAAAGCAAGCAGTCTGCATTAAAGACTGGCCTTTTGAGGATACACAATACACTAGTCCGAGAAAGAAAGAAAAGGCAACTGCCCCGACTGGGACTCGAACCCAGGACATCCCGTTTACTAGCCGGGCGCTCTAACCACTGCGCTACCGGGGCGGGTACTGGCTACAGGCTCCAGCCGGGCTAAGTAGCTGTTCAATCTTTCGCAGCGGTGACCAAAAGATCACAAACATACATACAAGGAGGGAAAGCAACATTGCTTCTTGGCCTCCACACTAGAAATAATGTAAGTAGTAAATAAAGAAAGACATCACAAGGTAAAGGGTGATTTACCCTTACCTTGTGATTTCTTTCTTAGCTCATTTTAAAGCTTTTAAGACGCATTATCTGTAAAGTCTCATGATTTAATGCTGAAAACGCAGAGGGTTTCAGAGCGAGGACTCGCCAACATAAAAATACCTTTTCTTTTAACACACGTTTTGACACTTGCTTAGAAATAACGGCTAAACTATTACATTGGCGCATGACATCTACGACAACGGCTAAACCATGACAGTTAGTTTCATAGGAACTAGATGACAGCAAATTAATTTGTTTTTTTAAATAAGCTATACAAATTGAAAATCGGTTGAATGGTTCACGGAATATCAATGCTGAGGCGAACGCTTTTCAGTGAGTACTATCGACTGCCCTTTTAGACTGGAAAGAAAAAAAAAACCAAAAAATATCTTTGAACGGCAAATGTTGAACAATTCGGGCACCGGGCGGTTTTATCCTAACTTGATCGTCCTAAATCCTCATTTGCCTGGTGCTAAGTCGAATTACTCTTTAAGCCCAAACTTCACTATTCCTGATCTTCTTCCTGCTTATTAAATAAGGTCCAGTGATGTTCGTTAAGGCCCATTAAGATCCAAAATTAGTCGGTTTACGAGTATTAATTTGCTTTAGATAACTTAAAGCTTAAAAAAATAAATAAACTAAGTTAAAAATAAACTGTTTTATTCTTGGGCAACAAATACCTGCAACAAATATTTTGCGACAAATACAAAAATAAAATGATTTGATCAACGGAGTCTGTTCAAATATTCAGAGGAAAACATAGAATTCTATAATGTTTTGACCCTCTTCGTAGATATCTTACAAAAGCAAACAGATAAAAATTTGACAAGTCAAACCGCCTTACGGGGACAACACCGTCATGTGACGTCGTGTCGAATTCCGTACGAAATCAAATGTAAACATTTCACATTTTAATAAACACAGATATTTAATTCATATTTACGGTCGTCCTGCAGGCGTTTAAGATGGTATTGGACTGTTACCAACGCTTGCATTTCTTAATTTTTGGGCTTTTTCAACATCCTCCAGCGCTGAAAGAACGACTGAAATCTGCTGTATCCATGAACAATTTAAATTTGGATTTGTTTTCCTCAAGGTAGGTTACAGTAAATAATAAAAGGGTTTAAATAGGGAATAAGCTTAAAGGCACCTTTCCACCTTTTCAACTCCTATACCATGCGCAATGGCTGTTTGCTGTGACGTCACCATGAGTTAGCCAATGACGAACGAGAACAACGGCTGTTTGGCCATCTGATTGGACTAGCCCAATCACGTCATGTGTACGTCACAGCAAACAGCCATTGCGCGTGGTATAGATGCAGCGCCGTAGAATGTTCGAGCAATATAAAGAAAATAGCGGTAAATTAAAAAAAAAAGAACAACACTTCGCAGCAGCGCCGCGAATTTTCACAACTAAAACGAGGTCACGTGACCCACATCAGCCTACTACGTAGCATCTGGAACGTGGATGCTACGTTTAGAATATGAGCAACGCTGTCTAAATGGTAAATAGGCGCCTTTAAAGTGAAAATCGTGCACTAGAATTCACGAGGTGCATTTAGAAACATTTGTGTGATCAGTTTCGTTCGTGTGGCGTGATTAGAATTCAAACCTGAAAATCAGTTTTTGCCTAATCACTTTCGCATATCATCTTTATCAATTTGACCGCTTGTCTCCACTGGTTGTCTAAGCCAGTGATTGAGTTAAGTGCTGAATAAAATCTGATGTTTTAAATTACATTTGCTGATGTTAACAGTTCAGGGGAAGAGAAGGGATCAGTTTTTAATACAATCAGGAGCGTACAAAATGTATGCAAGTCCGTATACTTGTGCTGCCCCTTACACAATTTGCATCAGTAATTGAACAACTGCAGCAGGGTTGGGAAAAATCACAATTTTTGTAAATAAAAAAAAAAATCAGTTTTTTATTAAATTTAAATCGAATTTTTTTTATTAAAATCAAAAACAGACTCAAACTTATACCAGCCTTTTAGAGAATATGTTATCAATTGCAAAATCAAAACAATACCGAGGCATGTTTATAATTATTTATAGTAACAGTAGCAATACAAATAAGTAGAAATCAAAGTAAGGAAAATGAAGATTCAACAGATTTGCATGTCTGTCTATAGAGCAGCGTCATGTGACGTCATTTTGGCTACGAGACACCATTTGGAGGTAGCTACAAGGCGCACTAGCTTAAAATGTAACGGAAAACAACGGCACTTCTAGTCAAGACAGTGCTTTGAGAGCGGCTTTCTAGGCTTAAAAGAACGTTGTTTTCTCCAGCAACAAAAATCGCGCGTTATATGCTTAAGAAATCCAGTCTAATAGCATTGGCTTCAATAAGACGATCTTCCGTTCTCCTTCTAGTGCTCCTTGCAGTTAACCCAGTTACTGGCTCCACCGTAGAGTTATACACAAAAATACTACGTCGTGTCACTGCTCTGTATGGCGTATGTGTTTGTAATATTTAGTAAAGTTTACTTTACATACAGGTGTAAAACAAGGGTCATTTACTTAATGAACAATTGAACATTGAACAATCCTGAACTGTTTGCGTCAATCATATTTAGAATCAGGCAAGGAATACGTCGTACTGTTAAAGCGTCTCATTAAAAACACCGTCTTGGCTGCTTTATCAACCCCCAAACAATTTTTGAATTTCGAACAAGAACAAATTCGGGACTAAATTTTTCAGCATTATATTCAAGTGAAGTCGTCTCCTTTCCGGTCATCCTTTCCGTTCATACGCCACTTTTCAAGGTTTCGTATTCAAGACTTCAGGACTGGTATTTTATTTTTATTTTCAACGTCTTTTCCAGGTTTTCAAGGCGTCCTACGAACCCTGAATTACTTAATCTGTAGGTCGGTACTAGGTTCACTAAAAGTATGGTTTTTTTTACGATTTTTCAGCGATGTCGTTTAACCAAGTAGAATGAACGAATCTGACCCATCGTGTTCTAAAGTAAAAACTGTAAAAACATGCGAATACACAGTAAGATTTCACGTGGACTAAACAGCACAGGAACACTGAGGTATACGAAACCTTACAGGAAAGTTTATTTGTGTTCCTTTGCCGTTTTGACTTCGGATCAGTTAAACCTTACCATAAACATCAAAAACGAGTTCGTTTTTGTTTTCTATTGGTGTTTGGTTCAACACTGCACTGAAAGAATGCCCGCAATCGATATCAGTCATCGGTTTACCACATTTTTGTCAAACATTGTTGAATGGGTTAACACGTTCTACAAACTTGATTACTATACTACCCAACTGAACCTTATCACTGGTTGGTTGTTGGTTAGGGAGGGGAATATCCATTCCCAGACTTAAACCTAGGGCTTACCCTTTGGGCGCTCCAGCTAAGCTGCTCACTTCATTAATTTATTTTAGCACTGAAAGAATATTTTTGGGGAAAAATTTGGCACTGCTGGTTTTCGAGCCCCGACCGTTTGACCGATTTTCCGTAACACTCGTAGAGCAAACTCGGAAAATAAAACAAACAATTTTGATGTAAATCAATGATTTAAAAACGATATCACTGATTTAAATCTAGCTTATTTACAGCTTTTTTTACGTTGGTTTCGTCCTTTTTTTCTTTTTATATTGCTTACGTTCATTGTTATACTCTGCGCAATGCAAAAATGGACGAAAGCAAAATGAAAATGAACGAAAGCAAAAAAAAAAAAGGACTAGACTAAAGTAAAAAACCTGTAAATGGAACAACCCTGATCTGCAGCAAAATTTACTTGCTACTGGTGTATTGTTAAAACTTAGTTCTAGTATTGTTTTTTACGTAGCTTTCAACGGAGTTGGCCTTAGGTAGTCGGAGTAGTTTTGGTATTTTTTCTAAAATATTAAATAATTAATTAATGGGGCAGATGATCTCAATGGGGATTACCGCTAATTAATACACTACTAAATTAAACGCTGTAGTGTTGGTTTAAAATGCTGGCTTTTAATCATTGTTGTAAAAGTTGTTACTGCAATCATATTAAAAACCAAAAACTGATAAAATGGGCCGCCAAATTCCGAATGGTTCGACCTTTCAAAGGAGTGATATCAACACACCAAAACATTCGCCAAGTTAATTGCACCGCTTAATAGTTCGAAGGTTAAATGAAAACTAGACCATTGCTATTTTCGGTAGCAGTGTTCAGATTTTCATTTAACGTCCAAAGTATTATTCGGTGCGATTAAGTTGGCGAATGTTTTGGTGTGTTGATATCACTCCTTTGAAGAGCCGAACCATTCGGAACTTGGCGGCCTGTTTTACCAGTTTCGGTTTTTGATATGATATCAGTCCTTTTTTTTTTTTAAATGTGTATTAGACTCAACTCCACTACCGTGCTGATATGTAATAAACTGGCACGTCAACAAGAAATTGGTTTTCAACACTTTGCTACTACATTTTGTTTGGCCTAGAGGCCGAACCAGTAAAAGACGTGTTACTGCAATATACAAGTGCTAATCGTATTCCCTTTTTAACGAGATTCGTTTGGTTTTACGAGGAACCACGAAGAAATTCATTCGGATGCAAATTTTCGATGTTAGGCGCGATTTTCTCACGGGTTTTATTTTTTTAATTTTTTCCCGAGCATAACTCTTACGGGCGCCATGTTGCGAGATATCCCCCATCTTTACTCTTTCTTCCACATTTTGCCTTATCTTCTCACAGTTTTGCACACAGGTGCATAGTTCAGCATTCAGTTGCTTCCTGCTTCCTACGCCCGACTCTGCCCCCCCAACCCTTCCCAGACTTAAATTCCTCTTTATCGTGCTTCCTCTCTTCGTATTTTCTGCTTGCTTCGTGTTTTATGTCGACCATAAAAATCTACCGAACGTCTTGGTATATAGAAAAGATGGATGGAAAACGCACGGAAGCGGAAAAAATGAAACGCCAGGCAACTTCTTGTTTCGAGGGTAAAAGATGTAGGAGCGAGGGACTCTGGTTTCGAGAGTTCAAAGCGCGTTCTGTTTTTTTCTTTTCTTCTTCTGACGGTTCTTGGTGTCGAGGCTGTAAAAGTGTGTTGCCGTAAAAATGAAAACCGTTAAGTGTTGAATTAAAATCGCATACCGTAAAGATAAGTTTCAGTCCGTATTGATTGTAGAGCTCAGTTGTGTAGAGATGTGACCTGCAAAACCTCCTAGCGCCTGAGAAGGGCTCTACCACAGTACCGGCCGGATCCTAAATAGCATACGTGACTGGATTGGACAAGAGCCACTGAAGCTGACGCTGATGCTGATATGCGGCTGATTGATTTATTATGTAGCCGCTTTCTGTCAGCTGAGGGCAACACTGAGAGTACAAAGAATGCCAACGATCCATCCGATCAGGGATGCCACCGAGTGAAAAAATGTGTGAAATTTGAGGTCTCCAGTAAAAGTATAAAAAAATGTGAAAAGCAGAACAAATTTGTGAAAAAATGTGAAATTTAGAATTTTTTTGCTAAAAAAAAATTGCATCGTGCAACGAACGATAAATAAATTGAGCTCCGGTAAGGTTGAATGAAGATAAAATTTAGTTTGACGAGTTCATTTGCCTGCATTAGCCAGTCATGACTAGTAAACTAACTGGCCCGCTCTACAAGACAAAATGGCCGCCACGTCTGGTTCATTTCGTCGAGGTCTCTTCTTGGACGTAGCATCTTCGTACGGAGAGACGCGACATCTATTGGCAACTAGTGCCGGTTTTCGAAATAATAATTTTAATTTTTACGTAGATTATGGTGACAAATTTTTATTATTTATAAGAGTATTTTTAAATAGTGTTTAAAAATAGTGTTTTAAATAGCGTTTAAAAATATCACTCATACACAGTTAAGCTACTTCTCTGCGTTTGCAAAAAAAAAATATAACACATTTCGTTGGCAATTTGTACGGAAGGTGTCGCCCTCGGCTGACAAAATGCGGCAACTCAGTCGCATAAGCGGCACTTTCGGCGGCCATATTACCAACCCAGTCTCGTAATGCTTTTTTTCATCCAAGCTACGGCCAGTAACTGTAGAGAGCCCAGAGCCAGTAAACCGGTTACTTGTTTTGTCGGTAGATGGCAGTGTGACTAGCACTGCGGGAATACGGCTGTTGTTTTGTTCGAGGAGATACCCAAAATGCAACGTGCCCGCGCTCCCGAATTATACGTCACATCTCTGGATGCATTTTCGTACTTATAGTTTTTTTTTTTTGTGTGAAAAAAAAAGACACGAAATATCTAAAAACGTCTAAAATTTGTGTGCAAAAAAGTGTGAAAAATGTGCAAACGTGTGAAGTGAAAAGATAAGATAAGTTTACTGCCCAAAAAAAGACAAAGGGAACACAGGAAGGGATCTGTATGATACATTAATACCTGACCCAAATATCATAAGCAAAATCAGCAACAATACTTGAAATAATCATGATGTGGCAACATGGGCGCTAAAAACACTTTAGAAATGAAGAGAGGTCAATCTTTTTTAGCCTCTGGTTAAATTTGTACAGAGTGGTCGAGGCCACCAGTTCGGAGGGAAGACTATTCCACGGGTATACCACACGATTAGCAAAAAAATATATTTAGTGCAGTCCTTTTTAGTTACTGCAACAGTGAAAACAATGTGAAAAACTAACGACCACCTGGTGGCACCCCTGCTCCTTGCAACACTTTCTGGATCCACGAATGTGTCGCTTTTTTCCAACCGCAGAGAAATAGCTTAACTGTGGCTGAGTGATAACTTTAAAAACAATTTTAAAAAATTAACAATTTAACAATTTAAAGATACATAGTAAAAATTTGTCACGAAAATCTACGTAAAAATTATAATTATTATTTTGAAAACCTGCCAAGATACGTCGAGACTCACGAAAAAAAGATGCTAATTGCTTGGACAATTCCCGAACAGACCTCGAAGAAATGGGCCAGTCGAGACGGCCATTTGGTCTATACCACCTAATACTGTTGTAGGTCGGACCGGACAGGTTGCTGGCCATGTCCTGAAAGGCTCACAGAATATGGGGAACTTGGCCTCGAGGTTTACTAGAAGCAGTTCTCCAGATGACTGATGGGACGGAAGGGGGGATGGGAATTTTCGAATATGAGCGGCTCAACTCGGACTGGGAGTTTTGGTTGAAACTTGACGCTCAAAGTTCTCATAAACTAAGATTGAAGTAATCTACCCAATTAGTGGTTCAGAATCATAATGGGGAATTTATGTACTCGCGTGAATTCGCAGGTTCGGCCCTGAAAAAACGGTACACACATGCAGTGAACGTTTGGTTTGATTAGGTTTAGCAGGAACCCAAGAATACAGAGTTTGAATTACTGTTGTAGTTAATAGAGCAGTAACATTTACCGCCATATTGGCACCAGTATGGGTTTTGGAGGGCATAACTACAAGGTGCACTACATAAAAATGGAGGGAAAAACAACGGAAGAGCGGATTTCTTAGGCTTAAAATAACGTTGTTTTCTCCAACAACAAAAATCGCGCGTTTTAGGTCTAAGAAATCCACTCTTTTAACAGCATCGGCTTCAGTATGACGCCCTTCTGTTTCTCTCTGCAGTGCCCCTTGCAGCTAACCCATTAAGGCTCCAGCATAGAGTTATATACAATAATACTACGTCGTGTCACTGCAAGAACATACTAGTCTTAATGGTAGGATAATGCTTATGTAAGCATTAGAAAGTCAGGGTTGAATTGAAATTGGGACGGGGGTTAAGGGGGAAATGTTCAAATAAAAATGCGTAAAAGGCATCCAAAAATGACGATTGATGCGGAACTGGGTCAGTTGGGAGGTTCAGACGGGAAGTGAAGTTAACAGATTTCAGATTTTAGTAAGAGCATTAGGACCCGAAGCCATGCGCTCTTTAACAAAATACAGTACCAAATGCAAAACGTAATATGTGTAATGCATAATGACCACAAAACGCAAAACCAAGAAGCAAAGCTACAAAGTGACAAAGTGGCAAACCAGAACAGTGGAACACAGAAAAAGGTCCAAAACCCAATGCTAAACCGCTCTACCGGACGCTCTGCAGAAGACAACGACCTTTTGTCAGTGAGAGTGTGTGTCTGATGTGTTCGGCAAAATGCTCAGACAACCATTCATACCAAACCTTGCCAAGAAAAGACTAGCGCAATGCTCGCAGAAGTGGACAGTCAAGCAAGACGTGAGAAACGGTATCCACCACTCCACAAGGACAGAGGCCCCAGTCAAAGTCCAACCCAGCCGATGGGCATGCCCGCTCAGGAAGGAAGGCCCGCTCCTGAGTCTAACAGCCAAGCGCAAGCAAAAATTCACTCAGCCACGTGGGGTTACAAATGGTCGTTCACATGGGGCATAACATATCAAACATGACAGAGTTTCATTATATCCAACAAGAGATTGCAATTCCACACTAAGTCTTGTCTGAGTGCGGCAATCATTGTTGGAATCTGGAGACAGAATCGATGGCACGTATCGGCTGCTCGATGTCGGGATCACCTAACGTAAACAAAGTCTTTACAAGAATATTTTCGGGCAAAGTTCGATCAAATTAACTCTGAAGAAACATGGCGGCAGTTATGGTGCACACCGCTCTCGCCTCTGCTCTCGTCTGAATGAGATGCGTGAGATACAAATCCCATAATTCATCATTTCTGTCGTAATCACTCCTGTGGTGTGCGACGAAAGCAAGGCATACAGTAAATGCAGGTTGCCACAAATATGAAAACGCTGTATATTTTAAAAACTATGCTAACATCAATTTATAAAATCGAACAGCTATTGGAAAATTTGTTCAAACTAATTTGGCAAATAGCACAGTTTAACTGTATACCTGTGCGTGTTTTACCCTACTCGTCGGACTTGAGTTTCTCCAACATTTTTTGAATACTGCGACGGAATTTGCACACCATTTTCAATCTCAATGGCGCCTGCCATCCCATAGTCTCAAAGCGGAAGTATCACAGTAGGCTACGCCTTAAATCGTGAGTGTGTTTGTCTTTACCGTAATATATCGTCCAAGTTTACACGTGATCAGTTGGCCGCTATCAGTGGCGCCGCCCTATCGACACAGCAAAGCATCAAACAAGACGTAAGTGTGCGAGTGACTCTCCCGACAACAGACCGATTTTCATCTCTGCTCCGTTGTCCTTTCCAAATTAGTGATTTAGATATTTTTAGAAGCTCGTTCATTTCACGGCTCAAAAGGCTGCAAAAATTCCTAAATAAAAAAAAAACCAAATAAAAGTCGATATAAAACAAATAAGGAAGGCAAACTGAGCGCCGTAGGTTTAATAGACTGAAAGAAATGAAAAGAAAAAATCTGTACGCAAGAAGATGTGAGTGAAGGCACGATGACGCACGCATGAAAGGACGTCATCTCAATCCCCAAAACACGAAACGAATATGAAAGAAAGAAGAAATACAAATAAGAACAGGAAGGCACCAAACTAAAATGAAAAAAAAAAATAGAATCGATTGTGGAAGGATTTAGACGTGTACACTAATATTCAATGACGTGCCCGGGGAAGCGCAAACAGGGATAGCTTCTCTCCCAAGGAACTAAAGAGTCAAAACGTCTGAGCACTGCAGGCAATTGCTCAACTTTATTTTTTTTTTCATTTACAGTATTTTCTGAATACTCTCTTAGCTCGTTCATTGTCTTACTACAATTCTAACTCTGACTCTTGTTTTATTTTAAGATTTAAGATCAATTGAAGTAAGCATAGTAAACTAACGATTGCTCCTCCAAGCATATTGGAGTTAAAAGTGTCTTGAACATCAAATTTCATTCGTATCTGTCAGTAGCCAGTGTATGGTAGCAGTGGTAGTATTAGTAGTCAGCTGAAAACAACGATCTTTATGCAGTTTTATCACATTGAAACAGTGTTGCACTTGATTCGAATACAACTATTGCTTGTCACGGCGCAAAGACTGTCCATTTTCAACAATTTTCAAGCTGTTTCGCCGCGCAAGTATTTATCCTCACCATCGTGGGATATGCTCATCTCTGGTTTCTGGAAAGTACCAAAGCTAGTGGGTTGCCATGCAACAATGCCGGAATTGAATAATGACTTTCTTACACAGAAGTTCGACCAATGAACTTGACGGGAAGACCACTAGCGCGGTCCTTAATTATGATGGAAAACCATTACACCAGTAGCAAAAAACCACTAAATCAAAGGCTATTTGAAGATCTCAATACTGATTCCAAGGTTCCAAGTTCAGTATAGACCACTCACAGGGGCGCCTCTACCCTTAAAAAAGTGAGGGGGCCAAATGCCACCAGCTTCGTAAATAATGGTGGTGAAGTGGGGGTGGGGGGGGGGGGGGGG
>JAHWFP010248620.1:0-23818 GCA_023313725.1 Lithobius niger
ATGGCTGCACCGAATGTAGCAGGACGTCCAAGGTAAATCTGAGATCCTGGAGAAAATAAAGAGGAGTAAGATTATTACTCTGTTAGTAACACACCCGAGTAAAAAAAAACACACACTTACATTTTCGTACCAGTATTTTTTAAATGCGGTACTTTCCTCAGAGTTGTCCAAAAGATGCATAAAAGATTTATCAATTGTTAAAAGAAAGAGTTATTAGAGTATCTGCTGAATGGAATGTAAGATCTTGTGTATCTTTTGTTCTTTTTCGTAAACATTACACAGCACACTCTTGTGAACATTGATATAACAAAAGCCATGACGTGCACAAATTACAACCAACAGACATACCAGTTCGATCCCTACAAATTTTTACCTTGAAAGACATCCCAGTAAGGAACACTTGCTTATTGCATGGTGCTTCCTATTGGGGACGTTGCCAACGGGAGACCATTATTCTCGGATTGACATGGTAACCTATAGTACCTAAAGGTGGCTGTATTAAATCCGTTGAAACCACGTCACTGCTAAAGCCATCCACCGCTATGAACGGATTATCAGTACCACTAGAGCACAGATGAAAGTTAAATGGTGTTCAATGGTAATGGCGAGCAGTGCAACAGATAGCATTTTCCGAAGATGGGTGCAATAGCAAACTATTGGGCCCCTCCTCCACAAGTACGTAATTTTGGGGGGCTAAATGGCTCCAAATTCCGACATAACTACAGTAAATTTAGTGCCAGTTGGGCCCTTACTCGAGAATTTTGGGCCACCTGCCTCCTTGGCCCAGGTGTCGTGCACCTTTCGCACCACCCCTAATTGTGGCAGTGATGGCGAGGGGAAAGATTCATGAATAAGAGTGAATAATGCTTTATATAAATTTCTGCAGAGTATACATCACAAATTCTATGTCAGGCTTATTAAGTTATTAAATTCAAGAGTCACTTGCAAAAGAATACATGAGCTTGATAGCTGCTTGTCATACTCACTGCTACGTGGCTTGGTTGACCTTAAGATACATGAACATCTTGTTTTTACCATTACCAGATCTGACGGAACTAGTATGGGGGTCACGAAAATGTTTGTTTCCAGCCGTGTTGAGTATGTGTGGAATGCACTCCCTGCCCTAAAAGTGTATGGTCACTGCCAAGTTTATGGTCATCGTGGCTGAGTTGTGAGAGAGCTCTGCATGGTTGCTGGAGGTTTGCGGATCTGGTCGAATCCCTGGAAAGGGGACGTTGGCAAAGTCCCCGCCAGGATTGCCGGCCAGGGTAGCGTGAGAGGCTACCATGATCCTTCAGCGGCTATGGGAACTATTCTGGCTAATTCTGGACAATCTTTCGACCCCTACGATGATCGGAGGTTTCCCGGATCGAATTCCTGGGTTGGCACCTCCCTTTACCAGATATTTCTTCTGCTCTAAAAGTCTGGTAATGTTCAAAATTGAGCCGGTTCAGCCATACAAGCATTAAGTTGCTTCGGCTGACTTAAGGCTCAAAGAAATTAATTTAAAAAAAATGGCCTATCTAAATTTTTTTGATGGTGTTAATCCCTTGCCTTACTAAGGTCCATGTTAGTAGTGTTCTACCACTTCCCTACTAGGGTGGGGTAAAAGTGGCCCTACCATGACCTGCTGTATTTTCAAGAATCTATAATGGATGCCTTTTATGTCGGTGGCACAGATTTTCTAGTATTCTTGTCCGCCATAGGTTCAGATAACAATTCCATTCCTTTACAACCTAACCATTGTTTGAATGCGCGTAAAGAAAAGGAGGGGGTTAACTGGATAAAGTGGGAATATTAATTCTAATCAATTATGTCCGAAAGTACACTTACAAATTGGATGATGCCTAGGTAGATCCTAGGTAGGATTGGATTCTAAAGCTGTTATGTTCATCTTAAACTACAATAATACGAGACTACCCTTCCTGAAATTTACATTGCTGCTATAGTTACATCATGGGTTTTACATCAGTTACATTATTACATCATGTCATTTATATCGGTTACATTTTTACATCATAGCATTTATAATGCTAGCAAAACGTAATGAACGTTCATGGTAACGACTGGAAAAAAATACACCGATGGCATCTTTAAATAGTATAAAAGGTATGGTGAAGAACATGAGGTAAGTGATGAAGTGGTGACGCGTGTGGGATAGGCTGGAGCAGATATGATGCAAGATTGGGACTGAATTAAAAAGATTTACAAATAGGCGTAACAAATATGAATATGCAGAGCTCGGTGATAGCCCTTTGTAAAAATGCAGGTAAGCCTTACTTGCGGGAATATTTCTGTGCTGTGTTGGGACATTGGTGCCACTTCGTGATGTTGTTTCCTTTGGACCACTTAGTTTAAACAATGTGAATGAACTAATACCTGAAAATGCAGACAACAAACAGAAACTACTGGCAGTGACCACGTGAAAGTTAACTACATACGGTGTTCGTTCGTTGATTTGCTTTAACGCTGAGTGTTCCTGTACGATGCAGTGGCTTCACGGCAGGGTGGAAGCTGCTGGGATTGAGTGGGCGTCCCTGAGCTATGGCTCTTTGGTGGAGGCGCTGCAGGAGCGTTTATGAGAATTGATTTTACAACATTGTTGAACGAATGTTCGGAAGGAGATAAATAAAACCAGATGCAAACCTGTTTCTGTTGTCTTTTCGACTTAAATATCAGACTGCCGGAGAGGGAATTGAACCCTCGACCTTTGAGATCGAGGTTAAGCTTTACTAACACGGCCTTGTACGCATAAATAAAAACATGTTTTTATTTGACACTTATCGAGCTGACTTGGCATTCCGTCCCGTTTATTTGGAAGGTAATGTCAAACTTCATCTGTACTTTGCATGACACACAGAATATTGTTCAAGTGAACGGCATGCAGGTGTTGGTGGCAGTGCAGAACGGGCATGAATGCTGCCTACGCTGCAGCCGCAATGTTCATGTTCACAACACGTGCAGGATCTGGTCTGTGTAATGCAAGTGCTTCCACTAGGTTGACAAGTCCACACTCGTGTGATTTGCGTGGATCGCACAAACGGACAGAGCAGTAATGGGAGAGGATGGACATGGAGGTGGAGAAGTTTGGAAAACCGACAATGCTGATGTGGTACAGACTAGTGCTGACATAGGGTGCTGGAAAAACCGAGAATGATGGTGTGGTAGAGTGTGGTGCTGACAAGGAGGCAGACAGTGGTAGTGGCGTCTCTGTCATCAGAAAGGCCTCAGTTGATGAAATTGTAAATGATACCTCTGTGGTAGTTGTGCCCTCAGTTGTTTATTAAGCATCTGCAGTCGATGTGTCCCAAGTTGTTAATAAGTTTCTCTTGTTACTGGAAGTAGCCCCATTTCCATGGGCTATATTTATGATGTACTGGGTGATCAAGGTGGCATGAGGCCCCAGATGACAATGGGGCTTGTTGTGGCGTCGGCTGTAATGTAGTGGTTACTTGTGGGCTGGTGTCTCCTGGAGAGAGGAAGGGAATGAAGAGCAAACCTCGGCAATTGCCTTCTGCCCAGGCAAAAACATCTGGCGATTGAGATGGGTGTTATTGACTTGCATGCGGAGGTCGACTCTGCATTGTTGTATATTGTGCAAGTTGGATATTCTTGGGTTCTTGCAGACAATACTGAGGCCGGAGACAACTCATTGCTTCCATCATGGTATGTTTACCTGAGCGTGCATTGAACGGAATAAGCGGTGTCTTTGCCTTGAGTGCAGAGTGATTCTCAATCCAACTCCAGCTCTAGTTTCACGTGGCAGATGAAGTGTGTGTATACTCCTGAAGTCTGACGGCCTAGGTTAACAGTCTACCTCGTCCAGTGCGTATATAGTATACAAAACTTAAAGGGCATGATCCACTCTGGAGCCTATAACAGTGCAGAACAAGAAAGAAGCGTTATGGTGGCATCGCTGGAGTACCAGACCTTGTGGTACTGAATGATTTTTCCTGCAGTCGTGTTGGACAACATATCGAGAGTCTCTTTTGGACTTGGTGTTGAGCAAGCGTAGTCTTGCTGGAGCATTACCACTGGTTGTCTCAGATGATTGTATAGAAAGTGATCTTTTAAATCAAAGCAGGCAGACACCAGCTTCCCTCATGACATTTAGAAACATCCAGTTTAATTTTCAAATCACAGCTAGAATAGTAGAATAATAAAATAATAATAATAATTCATTAGAATACTAAAAAAAGACATATCGCACATTAAAATACACTCCAAAACATTCTCAAATCACACAACTCGGGTACTCACCATAAAATTACACCGACATCTCCACCATGATAATAATTCATGGACTAAAAGCTGTGCATTATGGATACTGCTTTTAGTCTCTGAATTAGTATAATGGTGGCCATGTGTCCTTTTCGGGCTCTGATGAAGAATCCGCTGTGATTTGAAATGTAAACTGCTGTTTTTTAAATGTAATGGAGAAAGCTAATGTCTACCTTGTTCGATTTCTTGACCGACATTCGTCCATTGTCCACTGAGATCATTTTCCTGTTCCTGTGTCTGGTTTAGCATGATTTAGAACCACGTTCAGCTGATCCTGAATTGTGGTCCAGTTGTTTTCTAACAGTGAACAGCCTGCATACCAGGCACATAAACCTTGCCTAAGTATTGCATATGAACCACGTGTCATGTTGGTTGGAGACTTCAAAGGACAGTCTAGTGTGCTGTTTGTAAGCAGTAGCAGACATACCACCAATTTCTTTGTATACCAGTGAATGAGTGGTGGAAACTGTTCCAGCAGGGTGTTCAGATGTTTCACTGCAGTATCCGTGCTGCCAAGGGTAGCTTTTGGAAGCACAGTGAAGCACCAATACCAAAAGCGTGGGGACTGGTGTCCCTATTCAAGAAAGTGCATTGTGACTTGGGTTCACAGTCGTGGTGGGAGCAGGATATTGTGGGTCAGGACAAGGTGAGTGTAATGACAAACCAATTTTCTTCTGTGTTTACTAGTGTCAAGTCAGCATCAGTATGCAGTGTGGTCACTGCTGAGGTGTGTTCTTTAGATGTGACTTTCTCGTTGGGGGATCTAATGTAGTGTTACAAGTGAGCCGGGATGATTTCTTCAGGACAGATCAGAGTGTTCCCTCGGATTTATTTTTGAGGACAGGGTACACGGTGTCTATCAGTTCCTGCTTGCTTGATCTGGTCATGTGACTACAAATCCATACTATCGCTCGCACAATTCCGACAACTTTTATGTTATTACTGTTGACTCACGTAAGCGAAAAACCTAAAATATTGAATTTTAAAACGTTTCAATAAAGGGACTAACATTGCAGGGCCAGTAATTTCTACACACCATCCTTTTCTCTCCCAGCTGGACTACTTACCTGAACTTTAACGTTAATTTTAACGTTGTATGTAATTTTGTTCTTTGAAATTGTTTCCTTTGCCAATAAGTTATGATTTACAGCATATTTAATTTGTTGCTAAAAATTGTGCTTATTTATTTACTTAAAACTTAAAGTGGCATAAAAGTAAAACCTGCTTGCACAATAAGTGTTTTAGCTGAACAAATTTTCTATTGCTGTCATTTTAAAGTAAGATATGCCAAAATTAGTGTAGGCTAAACCGATAGCCACTGAAATTAACTTAGCCAATTTTGATTAAGCTAGGCTAGCCAAAAATTGGCCAAAGATTTCATTAGCCAGTCGAATAACTTATAATTGAAGGGCTGAGGGGCTAAATCTGAGTTAAATTTGGTGTCGGGTTATTTTTCGGAAACGTTGGTAAAGTCTGATAGGTGCCATAAGTGCCACCTTGTTCTTGGAAATGTAGATATCGTCTGTGAAAATGCAATAAGAAATTTTCGAGTTGGTCGAGTGTTAGTAAAGTGGGGGTGTTATGTAGAATCTCACAAATCGCAAGTAGTTGATGGAAGTGAAGGCCTCAAGTAAATAAAGACAAACTTCTGGCTCGTCAATTTGTCTTCCTGCGGCTAAATAGTTACGGTGTAGCTTTCTCACTTGGATTATACGGCAATGATCGTGTCTTGTAGTCGTATGTTTACTTGTGTTAACAGAATTAACACGTTGATATCCCTAGTCTGTAAAATGTTATCGTACATTGCCGTAATATGGTCCCAGATAACTCTAGTGGTATCTCTACCTTTAAATTCTAGATGAAGATTCGCAGAAATAGTTTTCAGAAACATTGACAAACAGGCGTCTCTTGTTTGCCAAATTGCGAGAATGGAGAATCATTTATGGAATGCTGCCCACGGAATACAATTGTCAGGTCGCATTAATCATATGAACTGCGTCTGCCATACCTCGTAGTTAGTCTCAAGAATAAAAAAAAAGAATATTCTAATCACCTTAAAATAATTGTTATAAGAGCCTATGCCTCTTTCATACTTTTAAGCCATAAAACTTGAAACAAACGGTTCACTAATTTGCTCTCTAGTCAGAGAAAAATCATAAAACGAACAACTACAAAAAGAATTTTGTAGTCACATTAAAATAGTGTTCCTTGGGCTCTGGCCCTTTTTAATACACACATTTTAAGCTATAAAAATTGATAATCTGTTCTTTGGTCGATCTCTAGAGCAAAAGTTCCCCAACCAAAAAAAAAAAAAAACAAGAACAATATAGGTTCATTGCTTGGATCTCCAGGTATAGTACATCTGTTACGAGCTAATCATGCTCATCGAGCTGAAAGTCATGAAGTTTGGTAGGCATTAGTCATTATTAGCTTACAAGTCGGAAAAGCTTTGGAACCCCCCTCCCCGAGATACCTTCTAAGGCCCCTTCCTGCGCCCCCACAGAGTCACTTCTATGAGGTTATTGACCAACAAATGCTTGCTGTTCGTTATAAAACACGAATTGGTACAGAAGACATTCTTAGCAGTACAAATCGAACCAGCCATGGAACCCCCATTAATTGCCCCCAAGGCCAACCAGACCCCTGTGCCTCTTCCCTGAGGCTTGACCAACAAATTCCTGCGATCGAGCTGGAAGCATGAAATTTGGTGCATAAGTCATTCTTCGCAATACAAATCGAACAAATCGACAACCAAGACCCCCAGCGTTCCCTGTGCTCCCTACCAGAGGCTTATCCAGGAGAATTTTGCAGATAGAGCTAAATGCCAGAAAAATTTTGCACAAATCGAACTAGAATTTATTGGACACCAGCCTCACGGAAGAGATTAAAGGCAGAAATCCGAAGGTTCAACAAGAGTTTATTTACTTATTTATCACGTTTTTAGTTCGTTCAGCAAGAATTTGTTAGTCATCTCCGCTTCAAGGGGGTGTACAGGGGCTTGGTGCACTTGGGTATGCTTTTGTGGTAGTTAATGAGGATCCATGGCTGACTCGATTTCTACTGCTAAGAACTTATTACGCCAAATGCAAGAGAGGATCCTAAACGGGGAGAAAGACTTGGTGTTACGCGGAAACAAAATCGTGTCCAGAAGGGGAAAAAGTCAGATAAACTTGCTTTCGGTGGAGACGAATCCGGTTTAATTTTCATTGTGGTAAACTTCAGAAGCATCCGGAACAAAGATCACCTAGTGGCCTAGTTGATTGGCCACTACGACCCTGACGTAATTCTGGGCAGGACCGGTCTGGGAGGGTAAAGGCCCATCGGCCAGTAATAAAGATAAGGGCCGAAAGGGGGGGCCGAGGGGCTCGCCCCCCAGAAGTTGAGATTTTTTTTAAAAAACGACCTCAAAATTATGCAAAATGCTTAACTTTGAGCTTATATTTTAAAATAATTTCCTGACTGTTTTTCTTAGCTAAACAAATCGTGCCTTTAAAATGTGAGGTTAATAGCAGAAAATCTTTATAATTAAAATAAAAAGTATTTATGTGGCACACAGTGGTGTAGTTACAGCTTATAACGTAGCTTGATATGATACTAAATCTAAATTTGTACGCGACGGCCGGTGGCGCAAGGACCCCCCCCCTCCCCGACTACATCCCCAAAACTAATTTAATCATTCGTTTTTAGGAAAGTGTCACATTGCTAAATAAAAATTTTTCAAGAATATGTAAAAAAAAAAGTACACTGCAAAATGTTTTCTCTGAAAATGTTTCGTGGCGGTGACACTGGCGACGACCGATATTGCATCTTTTTCATGGCTACGGATTCAGAAACAACAAGTTAGCCTACAATCTGCCAACATCAAATAAAGATTTTATTCGCATAAAAACATTATGGCGATTTTATACGCATGGTTCTTGAGACTGTATAAACACTAGAGGACGGGCAAAGTCAGTTTTCAGAATTAGTTTTTTTTTTCTGAAACGTTAAATAATTCTTTATACATTGTCGAACAGGGAGATACAAACTTTCAAACAAATTAACACAAAAAAATTTGAAGATTAAATAAACCAAGGACGTGCGTACATCACATTGTGAAAATATGCGTATTAAAATGCATCGAATTGCGCGCATAAATGCAATTTCTGTTTTTGTTTACAAAGAAGCAAATTGTATCGCCACTGTTGCTGACAGAATAATAACGAAAAATGTAAATGACGCTCCACGAAAGGTGATTGGTGTCCGTGTTATGCAGGGCTTCTAGTAGGGAAAAATAATTGTAATAAGAAAAAACGCAACACTCCTACTTGCCTGTTTTTTGTTAATAAATTAATTTGGAAAAAAATTAATTATTGCAGGACTCTCCAAGTTTGTAAGAAAACAAATCGATGGCTTCTGTTTTTCAATCATTCTCTCATGAGAACCAAGGTGTTTATATTTGGTGGCCTAAAGAATCTTACAAATTATATACAATTCAAAGTGACAAGCATTTTTGCTAAGGACTAATATATTTACACAAACACTCTAAAATTTAAAACGTTTGGCCGTTGTTATGATTATTAAAGCATTAAAAAAAAAGCTAAGGTTAAAACAAATATTTTTCCGACGATTTTGACTTGGTATAGAACGTTTTGAACTCCCATGAAAACAATTGTTTGTTGCTGCACAGTTAATTAAAAATAAAAAGGTGTTCTTACTTTGTTTTCTTGCCGAAGCCGTACTCAGTCAGTCCCTGCTTTCACCTTCTGACAACCGCACAAAGCAGGTCGAGACAGCAAATTATGCCAGCAAACACCACACACGTGACAATGGCTGTAAAAGCCCAAGGGAAGTAAAGGGGTTTGCATCTGACCCCCATCTTTCCCAAGGTCTTTGGACAAGCGCTTGTCCAAAGACCTTGCATCTTTCCCAAGGCTTATCTCCCTGTTCGAGGACATATGCAACACCACCTGGGAGTGGACATTGAAAGAGACGATCTGCCGAAGAAAACGGGGGAGCCAATGAGGCAGGGGGCCCATTGGCCAATCCGGCCCTGATTCTGGGGACCGAAACTTGGTTGGACAAAAGCGACAATGTATACTCCTGGATGCCTACGGATTATAACGTTTATAGAAAAGACAGAGTCAGTTATGCCGGTGGTGTTTTAATCGCTGTCAAAAACTCTTTACCTAGTTGTGAAGTCGTGGCGTACGATGATGTGGAGACTTGCTGGTGCACAATTTCTCTTGCTGGGAGTGACCCTCTCTGGCTTGGGTGCGTCTACAGTCCGATTTCTGGGGACGCATCCACGGTAAACAAAATTTGTCAACAGGCCAGGAGTGTTATTCCCAGTAACGCTAAGCGCATCATCATTGCCGGTGATCTAAACCTTCCGGACTTAAAGTGGCACGACCAGATATGGCGTGACACCATCAGTGACATCGAGTCTATTGTATACACTTGTTAATGGACGAATTTGGACTGAAACAGGTTGTCAATAAGCCTACCCGTACCCGAGTGGGAACCCATTCTCAACAAATTTATTTCAAAAGCTTTGACCCCCAAAACGACCCCCCCCCTCCCCCCCCCCTTACGAGTTTCATTGCTCTGCCTTACTTCAAAAGCATCTCTGAAGTCCTGAAGAAGAAACTTAACATCAATAGCATCCGACTTGTTTCAAACAGCCACCAAAATATTAAGCAGCTGACCATGCACCATGAAAATAAAAACCATAACAAATCAGACGACATGCTTTCCACACGCAATACTGTTTATCGAATTCCCTGTACGGAGCCAACCTGTACTGATACATATGTAGGACAATCCCTTCAAAAACTTAAGGAACGTATGGCATCCCATAAATCAAACTTCAAATTAAAAGTCGAATCAAATTCTTTAGTGCAACACTGCCTTTCAACAGGCAAGTCGCCAGACAAATACGCAACAGGCCACACCCCCGACTTGGACAACGTCCAAATCGTGTTTCGAGAAAAATACACCAGGGCGCGCATTAATCTAGAAACGCTAGTCATCCATACACATACACCATCTGTACATAACCACTTAGTGCCAGATAATAAATTTCTAAAAGAATATTTTCCTGTAATTAAAACACTTAAACTCGACTCTTTTGCCAGGCATATTGTAAAACCCACATAACGAATACATCACAACTTTGAAACACGTGACCCTGATTTGCATACACCTTGCCTTGCGACGTGGCATCCCAACGGAGCAGGTGGGTCGTTGCTTTTCGGCTGCCATTTCTGCCTCTTTTGAGGGGAGAAATTGGTGGTGTTTATCCGTTTTAAATGACTGTTTTATGCTTTTAATATAGGTTGACTTAGTGGCTTTTGCCATGCTTTAATATTATTGCTAACCTGAAGACGAAAATTGATAATTTTCGAAACGTTGTTTGTGTATTTATGTAGAACTGCTTGGTTTGCCTTCACATAATCTATTACTTTTTACTCCATTACTGAGCCATACTGACACGGCCGAAAGTAACGTCCATATGCATCATTTAACACGCCTATATATATCTTAATCATTAAAAACTTACGGTCGGTATATATATATATATATATATATATATGTGTGTGTATGTATATAAGTACCTCTTCTCCTCTGGAAGTAGGAAGGCTAAAAATATGAGAAAGGTGTCAAAAGACAGGAAATTAATCCGGATTTCGCGTAGGCGTATTTTCGTAGTTCTAGGTAACATTTTTCCCCTCGAAAAAAGCGAAAAAACCCCTTTGGACCATTGTTGAAACGAATTTGTCGAAGTTGATTGTTAGTTTCGGAATATCACCTCTTCCGAGTGACGAGGGTGAAGACAATAATGCAGTGCTAGGTGAAAGTGGTGGTGGTGGTGAAATGGATCAAGAAGAGGAAGGAGTCCCTACAGTGGGAGCCGAGGTGGAGGTGGTGCTGGATCACTGTGTCCAGTTGGAGTTAGGTTAAGACAGGGGATGGACTTGCTGATTTGGGGCTTGGTTGCGTTTTATAAGTTGTAATGGCACAATCTCGTTGATGTTGTTATGGGAAGTAAGCTTCAGATTAGGTTAGGTCGTAATTTTAAGTAGTCTTAGGTTTGTAGATGGAGCGCATGACACAAGGTCTATAGGCTCTAGTAAATAAAATCACAATCACAATCACAATCACCTCTTCCTGCTGTGCGGATGGTCCACAATTGTTGCGCCACGTAGGAGGCGCGTGATCTAGTAGTGTCGGTAGGATTACGGCCGCCAATGCTAACAGCCGACATTCAACAATGAGGCACATGCAGCTCGCTGATGGAACGACTGTTGGAGTTGCATTTTGGATATTTCAAATACAAACTACCTATTTAGCCTTAAATTTAAATGAAAATACGTAAATCTACGAAAAGATTAATGCAAAATTAGGCATATTTAAACAAAATAACAGAAAAGGGTGTCAGAAATATTTCAACTTTTGCATTTGTAAACCATCGACATTCGATCAACAGTGTGCTATGAGCTGGTGCTCTACTCAGCAATAGTCCAGCCTAATTGTGGTAAACACGCATAATTTCAGGTACGATTTCGCCTTACATGAAATTTTTTATATTAGACAGAAATTATGGGCGACATGTGGTTGCTGTTTCAAAGCATCACACGTATCGGAGAAGGAGATGGCTTTCAAGTAAAAATTCTTAAAATTTGTGAAACAAGGAAACCCATGTAAAGTCTGCAAAATTTATTGGAATAAAAAAAACCAAGAGCGGCACAAAGGAGTATGAATATGCATGATAAAATTACCAAGCATGTTTAGTTCAAGCATGCAGCAACTCGCGTGATACAGCGTTGAAACTGCCTTGCAGTGCCGATGGATAAAGCTTCTTCAATCCAAGGCCGACTGGGAAGAAATCGAGTGTCTCAACTCCTGGCTCATTGTTAGTTTAGGTGCAAGCCAAAAAGGGGATGGATTTTTCAAGCTAAGGCCGACTGGGTCAAAATCGCATGCCTCGCCTCCTAGCTCAATGATAGCTCAATCGCATGCCAGAAACGGATTAGTTTCATCAATCCAAGGCCGACTGGGCTACAAATCGCGTGTCTCATCTCCTGGCTCAAGGCCAGTTCATGCTTGTGCCAGAAAGAAAATGCTTTTATCGAGGCTTTTGTTTTCAGTGGTTTTATGGCTAACAATCAGAACAAGAGGCGCATGTAGCTATTGGGTGTCTAGACCGTTGGAGTGATGTATGGTTACCATATGGTTTATTTATGAACTGAAGCGTTAAGAAAAACGCGTCCTACATTCTCATCATTTGCTTGATTGTTCTAGATGTGGAATGTCTGTCAGCAGCTTGAGAGCTGGAGCATGACAGCAACTCGAGCGTATTCTTTAAGCTAAGGCCGACTAGGGTATTGAAATCGCGTGTCTCGCCTCCTGGCTCCTTGGCAGTTTAGGCGCATGGTAGAAGGGGGATGGTTTTCTAAACGGCGAAGCTGTTTTTTGTTTATGAACTGAAGCCTTATGAAAAACGCGCACTGCACTCATTTGCTTGATCGTTTTAAATGTGGAATGTCTGTCAGCAGCATAAGAGTTGCAGCATGAAAGCTCCTCGAGCGCAGCGAAACGACGCGGAATGAGCGAGCGAAGCAAGCGACTCCGCTAGTATATATATATATATATATATATATATATATATACTTGCACTTTTCTAATCGCTTCTGGAGGAACGCCTACCTGCACGCCGTGTCAGTGTGGCTCAGCGGTAGGACCTCGGCATTTGGGTTCAATTCTCCACTCAGGCAAGCTGACATTAACCAGAAATTGCAACGTAAATAGGTTTGCATCCGTATTTATTTAGCCTTCTCGAACCTATTTGGTTTTCCGTCCTGTTTAAGAACTAGAACAAGGCAAGGTTGAAATCCTAGGCAATGAGCATGTTAACGTGGTGCCCAGGTTGCTCTAGACTCTCCAGTGAGAAAAGAACTCTCAATTTTAGCTCTGAGGCTAGCTCTGTCTAACGTCTGGGTCTGTGGCAGGAGGAATGGAATCAGGTTACTGATAACAATCTGCGTACAGTAAAGCCATATTTTACAGTCTGACATTCGTCATCACGGCCTAACAATCCAGAGGAGGTTGTCGTGGCATTTATTTGGATGGGGTAATCCTACGTGACAATGGTCACTTACTCTGTGTTGGGGATGTCCCAGGGTCCACCTCTGGTCTTGTTCATCACACGGTTGTGCATATCTTGGTGTGTGGCCTATCTGCCTGGCATCCCGTTTTCACTGTGCGATACTTGGATACTACCAGAAATCATGTGATAACTAGGTTATCTGGCGACGGCAACTATATTCTTAAAAGAGATATGGCTCAACAGACTACTTTAGCTTGATTTTTGTGTGTGTGCGGTAGTTAAATAAGCGTCAACCAAAACCATGTTTTTCCTGGCGTTCGCTCTCTATGGTTCTTTAACCACATCTTCTGTGACTATTTTCTGTTGCATTTTCTGCATTGGTCTTCTATGGCGTTTCAACTTTATCGTCGTTGTTTATTTTTGGGGTTCTATAGCCTCATCAGCATGGAGCGTTGTGACCACTGTTTCTCTCCCTCGATACGTTTTCTACTAGTAATTTGTTGTTGGGCTTCAGCTGTGCACTGTATTGTTGGCCAAATAAGACCAGATTTGTCGAAGTAAGGGCGCAAACAACTAACGCTTTAATACAAAAAAAAAAGACATTACTGCAATTATTGCTAGCACAAAAAAGCCGGAAGGGTAAAAAATCAATCAGGAACAAATTATATTTCACAAAATGTTATCACTTAGGAAAATAAAAATCCACACATGCATTAACACGTAAATATCCCAACAGTTAGAATGACGCCTTTCACGCGAGCCCGTATCACCATACAGCTCTTGTTTTATAATAGCAAATTTTTTTACTGATCCTCAGAAAATAAAATCTGAATTAGAACATGAAAAATAAAACATGACTAAGAATTTATTTAACTATTGATTCATACACATTCCAAATAAACTATACAAATAAATTCGCTTAGTAAGGCAGAATATTTTTATACAATCAAAAAATAATATTTAAGTCCCTAATTTTTTATCATAAACTTGATCGCAGGGTAGAATAATTATTGTGACCGGGGTATGACGTCAACGTAATTTCTTATGCATGGTTGATCAACAAATGCTAAATGTCCAATCCTTTATGCTGCAAATAAATTATTAAGGTTGTAAATCTTAAAAGATGGGATTCCACTAGCTGACAATTTCAGTAGTTGCTGACAAACCAAAAAGCAGGATTTTTTTTTTGGTTTGTCAGCAGCTACTGAAATTGTCAGATAGCGGAATCCCATCTTTTACGATTTACAACCTTAATAATTTGTTTGCAGCATAAAGGATTGGATATCTAGCGTTTGTTGATCAACCATAAGAAATTACATTGACGTCATGCCCCAGTCACAATTATTGTACCCTGCGATCAAGTTTATGATAAAAAATTAGAGACTTAAATATTATCTTTTGATTGCATAGAAATGTTCTGCCTTACTAAGCGAATTTATTTGAATAGTTTATTAGGAATGTGTATGAATCAATAGTTAAATAAATTCTTAGTATTCGATCTTGCAGCGTTAGCTTAATTAAAGACGGCATTGTTTGCACCTCCAGCTATCTGAACGACTGGCTCGAGGAGCGAGCTCCTCAAGAAATGTGACGTACTCTAGTTTCAGCTCTAGTCGTGTATCAGTATCAACAATGCATCATAAAGGACGCAGGAGTGTAGAAAAGACAACAACTAAACTCATACTTTAAAAATTATTAAGCTTTTATTATGCACTTTTATTGGGATGACGTGACCAGTATTTGAACCAACAAGCTCATCTTCACTGTGCAGCCGCGTCTGGCCTCTCAGCCATTTCTTCAAGTAAGCGCGCTTTCCAGTGGTCCGGAGTTATTCTGTTCCCGACATCATAATGAAATACAAGTCAGTAGTTATGGCTTACCGAATCACTGCTATGTTTATTGTAGATATTTCGTGGTGTGCTATTGTGTTTCCATTTGCTATTGTAGCATGCTTTTATTCAATTTTCCCTCCAAACATAAATATTCAACACAAGAGTCAAAAATACAACACGTGAAAACTGCAAGAATTATTTTAAGAGTGTTTAGGTTAGAATTTTGCATGACAACAGCTTCTAGTGGCAAAAAATAGTCAACACATGGAAATTTCGAATCTGTTAATACCGTATAAAATGCTGTTAGCAATGGTTTTCAGTCGTTCTATTGGTATTTAAGAGTGTTTAAAAAACATATTTTTGTAAATATACAATTATATTGTTAGTGGCAATATTCCCCACCGTGTATTCACTGAATGGCTGGTTCGTCCACAAAATGACCTCGCTTCTTTTTCTATTATTTCTCGCTTCTGTTATATTTGCTCCATCTGTCTGTGTATTCAAGTTTCGCCAAAACAGTTTCCCCTCATGGGTTCAGCGTTCCGTCCAGTCTGGCTTGGGTTGGGGTGCTTCGTCTGTTGTTGTATTCGGCAACTTGCCTTATTTGAGTTTTAGTTTTAGTGCTAATAACACGGAGTTAACAAATCAGGCTACAGCATAAAATTAATAGCATCAACAATATTTTCCCCAACTAATGACTTTATTGATTACATTGTTGAATGGATTACAATTAGTTCAATATTTCTCACTGATATCATAAACAGTGTTAACTATATTTTCTCCACTTAATTATTTTATTGATGCAATGATGCAGAAGTAGGTTATAATTTAAGGAATATTTCTCACTGACAACACAATTAGCTTTAACAATACGTTATCCAACTAACAACTTTATTGCTACAATAATTGTTGAATGGGTTACAATTTGAGCAATTTTAACGCTCGCTAAAACCCTTTGAACCCTTTGAATTTGATCAATTTTAACCAGCACATAGAAAAGTAAACAAGATGATTGGTAAGTCCCTGTCGCAAAGTCAACATTATGTAGCAGTGCAGTACAGTTCATCTGGATGACCTTGATAAAGGAATATTCAAGGTCATCCGCCCTTACTACAACTATCATTCTGGCTGGGATAATCGTAACTGCATGCTGCATTAACGGGCGAGTTCTAAGTACTGCACAGGAAAACAAAAATTAGAAACCCCCCTCGGCTTTAATGCGCACTGAATTCCTGATATCGGAAATGTAAAAGTACCCTACTCGTACGAAATTCGCTCGCTTTGGTCGTTCATTCAGAAGACCACATGCGTGAGGCTCTGTTCTTATATATTTAGTAATAGTTGACTTAGTATTGTTTCTGTAGTATAAAACTTCACTTAGTTTAGCATTTTACTGATTGCAGCAGAGAAGAATTTAAATAAAAGCCTTTCAAAATCAAGGCATGGTTAGGCAAAATCAATGTGTATCGGCCTAAACGAGCGTAGCGAGAAGTTATTCCTTATTTAAGGTTGTGTAATCTCTAACTAAGCTGGGGTTCAGTCTCTCATAAGTACACGCACAAAAACGTCAAAACTTGAATTGGTTTTTGAAGGAAAAACATTGTATTCATATTATGCATTGACGTTAACTATTTCAGTGAAAAAAATACAAATGACGTCCAACTACAAATGACAAATTAGGTAAATATATATATATACATATACTAAGATACTATTTTAATTACTACTTTCCATGCAGCAACATTTTAATCTTAAACGTACTATTAGTTTTAGGTAAATTTAAAACATCGTATTTATGATTTTTAGGCAGCATTAAAGATATAGTCGTGAACATTTATACGGAGTTTCTGATGAAGTACTTCTCTATAGTCTGTTCCACATTATGTTTGCAGGAAACTGACTATATGATGCCGCGTTTTCTTCCACTACAAGTGCAAAACATGTAAATATCCCACTCGTAGAATCTCACAGTAATTATGTAGAGTCTATAAGTGTGATATCCACGTGTTTTTGCACTCGTAGTGCAAAAAAATGTGGCGTGTATGCAGTTAGTTTCCTGCAAACATGATGTGGAACAGACTATAGATCAGGTTACTTAGAGTTCTAGCATGAAACAGAGTAGCTAATTGGGTTTTGTTTCACGTTAAGAAATATAAATATTTTACTGAAATCTCGTAAATAGTGTAAGTGCTGTGAATTCCAGACTGTAAAATAGAAATCAATAATTAAATGCAATTTCATATTTTTTATCCGAATTCATAAACACAGACAAGACCTATATTTAGCATGCGTATAATCAAGGATGGACCCTATCAAAAAAACAAAAACAAAAATTACAATCGTTTTCAGTTAGTTAGGAAAAAGGATAGACGTGAAACATAACTTTAAACTGGAATAAAAACACTGCAGCCAGCAGCACAAGTAAGTAAAAACAAACCTTACATTTCGGTATTAAATGTGTCAAGCACGCGATACATTCATCATAGTACACATCAGAGTACAGTTTTAAACCCAATTCTTCGGACTGCACACATCGCTTTGATAACTTTAAACTGTTAAACGTAATTAAGCTTATTTGCTTGACCGTCCATACTCATACGGTAGTAAGCACCTAACTTTGCCGAGCCAACAGGGGAGAATGCACCCACCACCTTGCCCTCTCCCAGAACAAACAAAAAGAAAAAAAAACATAGAACTAAAGGGCATCAAAGCGAGCCATAAAATGTTCGCAGAAGGAATAGCAAATGGTTGCTAGATCAAACCCATTTGAAAGCAAGGCTGTCTCAGACCTCCATAAATTTCATCTATTATTAATAAGGGGGAGTTAGTTTGGTGTTGGCTTCATCTATCTTTGATGTCAATCGGCGAAAACTAGTTTCCAAAGTCTGTCGCACAAATGGCTATGCACAGCAAAGCTCGTCCATTTGTGATTCTCAAGAGCGTTACAAAAGGTACTGCTGATATGGCCTACTACTTGCAGGAATTCTGCTAGTCGTGTTAAGACTTATCTAAAGTTTAGCCTGGTTGGTCTCTTCTAGAGGCACATCAATTGACGTTTGGTTAAACTAAAACCTTTTTAGTTCAGTACAATGTAAGTTTCGTACTGCACCCTTTGTACAAAAACTAAGCATGGTCAAGCATTTCACACAAAGATTGGTAGACGTCAGAGAGGTCAAGGATAATAGAAGAAACTAGGGTCTGGTATCATGGTAAGAGGGCAATAATTTGTATCTTAATTTGTACTCAATAATCTTAATAAGAGGGCAATAATTGCTTCTTTGTATCTCAATAATTTTATCTTAGAAAGATGGCAATAATTTGTATTTTAATTTGTACCTCAATAATCTGTAAAAGGGGAATAATTTGTATCTCAGATGCCAAGGGCCTATTTCTGCGAGCAGTACTCAGCTTCAAACGCAGGTCAGTAGTATTTATTCACTTTCGTAAAGAAGTCAACAGAGACAAATATAAACATTAATAATGGTACGTACATTTTGTTGTTGTTTAGTGGTGGTTGATGATTGAATTAACTTTCGAAAGACTCTAAAAATGGTATGGAAATGCCTTAAATAGTTAATACCTAACGTATCACTAGGTATGGTCGTAAATACAATGATTGTTACTGGCAACGGTTCAACTACCAGCATTATTCTAAACGATTATTTAGTTCTAAATGTAGAAGCTGTCTATTTTCTATTAATTATATTAGTGCTGGGAAGGTAGGCTTTAAAAAGACCCGTCGTCGGATAAGTGAGTTGAAAAGAAAACGCCTCTGTTAAAAAAAGACCTCTGTCAATAAGTTAGCTGTTGTCTTAAAGAGGAAATATAGCATTGCAATGAAAAAGGGATATTTTTCGTCGTTTATTTGTTTCCGATGGCCAGCAAAAAGGGGTCCAAAGTAACATTAAACGTAAGTATGTATTAAAAATGGGTGAAATCACACGAAGAGAAAGTTGTGCCAAGCCTTTGCTTTGCAGGGACGCCAAGACCCCAAAGGTGCAGACTAACAGTGCTAGCAGGGATTTACCAAAATTTATTTGTCTAAATTTAGTCAAAAATGATAAATTCAACACCATAAATTATAATATCCGTGCAACTGATCCGATCTGGATATCCGTCCAGTTTTTCTTTGCATTCCACAACAATTTTCCCCTTGGTATCTGCGTCTGATGACACTTTCAGGGCAGCCACACTTTCAATAACAAAAGTGCCTGCAAATGCACTTTTCATTATAAAGCATTCTTCACCATGAGCTGAATGGACATGATTCGTCTTTTCATCAGATAAAGACTCGTCCATAGCGTCAGCAGGTCTACAATCCAAATTAAAGTTGCCAGTTGGAATTAAGAACTTTTTAACTCCTATTTTACTGCTGTTCTTTGGAGCTATAGTTACCGTGACAGTCGTTCCTTCTTCGTTAACGATTAAACTCTGTTCATCATTGTGGTACTGTTCTACAATTTTATTGTTATTTTTATTTGTATAGTCTGTTTTGTAACTTGTTTGTAGACGATAGTACAACACTCTGATGTGGTAAGTTCTCTGAGTAATGTAGTTAACTCGAAATGACAAATACTCATCCTTCATTCTAGTGATCAATGGTGAACCAATTATACAATTCAGGAAGGGCATTGAACCAGAATTTACAATTCGATATTCATTATATAACACTTGAATGTGTCGTGGTCCACTTGTTTCACTGATGTTGTAATCACTGAAATTGATCTCAGTGTCATCACCTGAAATGAGGACCTCTGTAGGGACTCCGTGGGGGTAAATTTCACGATCTAAAAACAGGAGCTGCTTTTGCATTTTGCAGCCTTCAAGTTCAATTGGAGTCAAGATAGGAAGTATATCCGAATCGGAATATGATTCTGGACTCCAGAAAGTTCCTAATCTTTACTTTACAGCTGAAGCGTATAATCTGAAATGCTGTTTTATATCAGATTTTGCTTCGTTCCAAAACAATTCAACCATTGAGATGTCAACCTTCAATGGACCACAATAATTTATTACCTCAGTTAAGAATGATACCCTGGTAACAGTTGTAATGATTGATGGAATCCAAAGAACGTCTGCAAATTCGGTATTATCAAGGGCTCCGACAGTGTCGCGCATGAAATTATCGCAATCTTGAATTAGTGCAATCATTTCAATTCTAGTTGATTCAGATAATGTTTTGTTATTTCGTAACTCATCACTAAAGCTTTTACTCGTCAAAGCATATTTGCTACAGACATATTCATTACGTTTAATTTCTGCATTTATGGATTTATGAATAATAGCCTTCACTTTGTTATTCAAATCCTTTCTTGTCTGTTCAATAATTCTTTCAGGCAATGAATTAAGGGTGCGTTTTATATTTATTATATCATCTTGTAAGGATGTTATCATTTTTTCCATTGGACTTGGACCTGCTGGTGCTCCAAATAACCCCTTAAATAATCCATAAACTCCACTAACCAATCCTCCAATGACTGGTCCTACCCCAGGAATAAGAGTCAAACCAGTTGCGATTAATGGAACAATTGCATCAGCCACTTCCATGGCAACTTCTGCTGGTGGCTTGTCGAAGTCCATTTTAATTATAGTTGCAATTCCACCGAAATTTTCCAAGACTGTTGGAATCCCACTCTTGAATTCGTCACTTTTAATAAGCCCTTTCAATGTAGAACCCACAATGACTTTACCTAAAAGAATAAAAAATAAATTTTAAAAGTGAAAATAAAGACCACGTATGATACTAAATAAATAAACACGTATTCTTAAGACATACGGTATGTTTTTTTTTTATCTGGAAGAGGGCAAGCGGATGTGAATGACTAGAAGCTAAGATGGTTGCTTACAATACGATGTCTTAACCTAAATGCAAGGCATGTGCGGCACAAAAATATAACACTACTTAAATCTTTGATCAATCTGAGCACGCGCCACCCAGCCACCACGCAATAAACTAGGGAACCTCCCCATCCCCGGCTACCCAGGGGATGAAAAACTTTACTTCCACAGATGGCCCCTTGATGGAATGCTATTTATCTTCAAGAATCATCCCGGAGTAGCATGTAGATATAACTTCTGTGGCATTTCCGTGTTTATTTTTACATCAGCAGTCTTGACGAATATGTTGAAGTAGGCCTGCTAAGAACCTAGCAAAGCTAAAGACAATATTTTATGTCTAATCCGAAAGTAGCAGTTGAAACTAGTAGCAGCTGAAACTAGCAGCAGCCTTTGAAAATTGAACACACTGTGTCATTTTTTCTTAGTATCATAATTACTGTTGTGTACGAAAATTTCAAGTCAGTCAACCGGGGTCAGAAATTCTTCACGGTAAAGTAAACTGTGCTGATCTGGTAAAGCAAGAAGAATTACTCTCTGCGCGTGCAAGACCTCACGTGCCAGAGGTCCTGCATTCGAGCCTGACTTCAGCCTCCCCTGTTATTTTGAGAAGGGTGCTGTGATGCCTCGTACTCACATCGATTATGGCAAGTAAACAGCCTAGCAAATTTGTCCCTCTCCCTCTCACCTTCTTGACAGCTGGGACCCTCAACCTCTAGCTAGGCTAACATTGAAATCAACATAAAGTGCCAGAACCTGATTAATGAAGTATCTAGGGGCCATTAGCACTAGATTTGACAGACACTTTGGAGACTAGTCTCTTCTAAATTTCAAGCTTTAACAAAAATATCGTATGTGCCCATCTTATATCTACCATTGACTTACTGGCAATTTTACTGTTTTGTTTCAATACTATATACACCAATGCACATTCTTGCCAGATATTAATTAAACAGCCATAATTAGTAAGACAGCTTACAAATTCACAGCAAATAATACATTTCTTTATTGACTATAGTATCAGGGACAAATAAAAAAAACGTGGTATGTAGGAATTAGACTACTCGTAGTGCGTTCAGTAGACCTGGAACAGGGTATCACCACAGCACATTATCCCCAGTTTAACTAAAAATATCAGACTTTCAAGTGTGCTCTGTAGATATATTTATTTATTTACTTATGTATTTATTCATTTGTTTATTTGTTTACTAAAAATTCATATAGATTTAATAGTTGATCTTTAGGTGGTTTTAGTCAGCTTGCGATCAGTGTAAAATTAGCCAAAGTGCTATTCACTCCCTTCATAACCTGAGCTACGATGCCTCGATACACAGCTGCTTGAATTTGTTTTTCTTCCGGGCATGGTAAATTCGACTTGTACGATAAAATACTACTTAAAAGTTCATGCACTAGCCGTGAGGGATTCTCGGAAATGGATTCATTATCACTGACACATACAAATCTTTTTCAGCTGCTGTGATAACAAATGAGACCAAATGCCGTAGCGCATTCCATCTTGGAACAAGCAACAAGGACGACTGGGGATAAGAGACTACAACCGGCCTTGTTACTGGATTAGTAGTTCCAAAATTTACCACAGGATATTAGAACAAAGCGAAGCTTGATGTATCATACACTCCTGGAAGTACATAGCTCGCAAAGTTAAATGCCCTTCAGAATTTGTGTTGCAGTTATATACTCAGTGCCTGAGACGATTAGCAGAAAAGGAACCCTTTGCTAACCAGCTTTCCTTACATTATCTCCGCCAGCAAACAAAATCACAGCAAGGAAATTCATTTACTAAGGCCAGTCAGATGCAGCAATCAATACTAGGCCTGAAGTAGGCCTGTAAAGAACCTAGCAAATCTAAAGACAATATTTTATGTTTAATCGGAAAGTAGCAGCTCAAACTAGCAGCAGCCTTTGAAAATTGAACACACTGTCATCTTTGCTTAGTATCATAATTACTGTTGTGTACGAAAATTGCAAGTCAGCCAACCGGGGGTCAGAAATTCTTCACGAAGAAGTAAACTGTGCTGATCTGAAGTTTGAGCTGACAGTAGACCAAAAGCAAGTAATTGAAGGAATTGAAAAGGATCAATCTTTTCGGATAGAAATGATGCGCTTACTTCAAGGTGATGTTGGCTCTGGTAAAACTTGGGTAGCTTTAGGAACGATGGTCAATGTAGTCTGCCATAAATTTCAAGCTGTACTAATGGTTCCTACTGATTTATTAGCAAATCAGCATTATCAATTCTTCATTAAAGCCTTGAATAATATAACATCACCCACTTCTGCAATTCTCACATCACCACAGTAAGCCTGCTACAAGCTGATCCCGCTTACAGAGAAGGACAACGTCCATTTGACAAAAACAGTAACCTAGCAACTACATGCAGCCATTCAACAAACGAACGATATCTTTCCTATTGCAACTTCCTTCTGGTGCTATATCATTTATGTCTTGCCATTAGCATTTATGCTTTCATTGAAATTATAAAAGACAGTCTTGAAATGCAAATAGAAAAAAAATTGACATCTAACACACCACACAAGGGAGTGGTTTTTAATTATCAGACGTTATGGGGGGGGGTGAAGGGACGACAACGTTTCGAATTTTCACAAGGGGGGAGATTTTTTTAGGACCTGTTGGTCGGAGGGGGGAGAGATCAGATAAAACAGTGAAGGGAAACTAGAAGGGAAATATAATTCTAAGCTTCAAAATTGGCACTTTCAGCATTGCAGATTTTTTTAAATGCTTTCACTTCGGGGGGGGGGGGGG
>JAHWFP010248620.1:23918-45069 GCA_023313725.1 Lithobius niger
GGGGGGGGAGGGCGCTCATCACATAAGTGTTTACGAGGTTTTGAAGTTGTCTGTGGGGGGGGGGGTGCTTCAGGAATGTGACTAAGTATTGTTTTTTGCTGAGATAATGTGTCGGAAGACTCAGTTTAAAATATTTTGCCCTGGGCCTCTAGTGACCTTATTATGGTTGATATCAATGTGAGTGCAGTGCACTTTTTAAAAATATGGTTGGTCCTTGGGGGAGAATTTATCAAATAAATATAATAAGTAGGGCAAATGGGGCAATTGTTTTGGCCGTCGCCTGACAGCTCGCCTTGCATTTAACTCACTATGGGTAAAAGTAAAGCATAACATTTTTTGATGCGATAATGTATCGGAGGGTAGCAAGAGCAGGACGGTCAGGAACAATACAATTTTTGTTGATGTAAGTCGTATAAGGGACTCAGGAACTATACTATATACAGTTATTGCTGATACAAGTCGAAGTAAGCCTCAGCAATTAGATTACGCAGTTTTTGTTCACATAATATGCCTGAGGGGTCTCAAGAATTAAACTAAGTGAAGTTTTTGATGCCATGAAATGTCTGGAGGAGAGGGCCTCAGGAACTAGATTACACACAATTTTGGCTGACTAATATGTCTGCAGGCCTCAGGAACGTTACGATGTTCAGTTTTTGCTGAGACATGTCCGGTTGGGGGGGGGGGTCTTTAGGAATTTAATTATGCACAGTTTTTTGCTGAAATTTGCCTGAGGGGCCTCAGGAACTTGGGATATATACAGTTTTTACTGAGTTAATATGTCTGGGGGCCTCAGGATGTAGGCTGCATGCAGGTTTTGCTGAGATAATATGTCTGGGGCATCAGGAACTAGACTATGGAGTTTTTGAGAAATAATTTGTCTGTGGGCGGGGGGGTGCTTTAGGAATGTGACTAATGTTTTGCTGAGATAATGTGTCGGAAGATTTGGTTTAAAATTTTTTGCTCTGGGCCTCTAGTGACCTTACTATGGCTGATAGCAATGTGAGTGCAGTGCAATTTTTAAAAATATGGTTGGTCCTTGGGGGAGAATTTATCATGGAAGTGTTGACTCTGTTGGAGGTATGGGCAATTGGGCATGTAACATACTTTGCAATAATCATCTCGAGACGAAGGATACATAAAACCACGTCTACGAATATTTTCGAAATAATGGTTTTTTTTTTAATCAACCCTGTTCATCTTTAAAAAATGTCACGGTACATTTCCATTTCTGGGCCCAACTTGTCAATGCGGACGACTTACACAATGTATCTAAAGAAGTAATCTGTGGGTAGCCTAAGTAGGTTATTTTTGCGGGCGGGTCCAGATTACTTTTAGACCTTGATGGGGAGAGGGGTCAAGATATTTTCATGGTCTTGTAGGGAAAAAATCGTCGAAATTTTTCCAGTCTCGAATTCAATCCCCCCGCCCCCCCCCCCCCTTAGTGTCCGGTCCACAAGAGGCAATATGTATTATCTCATGCAATTCTAATATCTTACAAGTGTATATCTTCTAATATAGTAGGCCATATGTTCGGGTCTTGTTTTTGAACAAACAGCTTTAAGGTTCTGATGAAATTCGAAAGTGAAACAATTAACATTTGGTAGTTCAGTTTTCTGGGTGGGTGTGTAGTTTGTATGATGGATGTACCGCAACACAACAGATTTTGTATCTTTTGGGGTTTTGTACTATATTCCAACGATTATGATAAAACAGGATGAGCTTGCGAGCAATTAACAACCAAAAGTTATTTACCAGTTATCATATTTTAAATGTATAACATTACTAATCTTATGGAGTAATAATCTACAGATCCATGGCTTTACAGTTCCAAGAGTGCATGCACAGTGTAAATAAATGTCTTTGATACACACAATCCCATGGTGAAGTTTATCCGCCTTCCCTTCCAACATATTAAAACAATACATGCGAAATGGCTTCATGTGTGTAAGCTTTTGGTTACTTTCTCCTTGAACCTTTTTGGAGGGAAAATACAGTTACCTGAAATGAAATTATTTTCACATTTTACAATCATAGTTTATCCCTGCACGGATTCCTCTCAACCACAAACTAAGTCTCCCGTTTAAAGTTTCAATAAAATGCAAACACAAATTTTTTTTATAAGATTAGCTAGCTGATTGCAGAATGATCCCAGAAAAAAAATTGCAACTATCATTGAAATGAATTTTTCTTTCTTCTTAGACTTAATTTTGGGGAGAGGGGAGGGAGAAATCGATGAAATATTATTTTACATTCCCACGTTCTAAAAAATAAGAAAATGGGTATACAAATAACTTCGTACGTACGACCTTTTTCTTACTTATTCCCGTACCCAGCTCGCCATGCCAGAAATAATTTTAAAACTGATACTAGCAAAATACCCTTGATAGGCTAAAGTAAATTACTCAGTGTTTAGTTTCCCGCCCTAGTATTTTCAAAAAGCTGGCATTAACAGTAATGTTCACGTAAACTCAAGTTTTACAGCAAGAAAAGTTTTACAGCAAGAAATGGTTTTTTTTTTAAGTTTTTATTTACTCGTTTATAAACAGAGACGAAGGTCAACCAAAGTCCAGTCAGAAAGTATCCTCAGTTAAGCTTGTATTTCGGGTGAAAATGGAGATTTATTCTGACATTTCTGTCTCCCCCCCCCCTCACTTCTCCCGTAATTATTAACACGACCCTTGATACGATCCTGTTTTTATGTTACTTTAATACGAGTGTGCTGGTTTGTCTAGCTTGGTTGCTGCGCTAGCATTTTGCGATCGCTACGGCTCTATCATAAAACTTTCACGGACGGATTTTTAATATTGCATTTCAACAAAAAAATTTCATGCGGTGATAAAATATCTATATTTAGATGTGACTTCAAACTCCAATCAATCAACAACATCTTTGAACATCGTAAACCTTCAAACTATGAAAACCAAGTTAATGACACGAGTCGCTTAAAAGCGAAGAGGGTAAAATGGCCGCCAACAAAAGCGCAATGCAATCGCAGAAGCTTCTCCAGAACGAGCTGGGTAATGTTCAGCTGCTCGCGTGGAGCGTCTTATCCATCACACGTACTTCGATAGTATATGAGTCTATGGTACAACACAGTTTACTTATAGGTTAAGTTTTCAGTAATTTTGTTAAAAAATGTCTCTAATGAATGTGACATTGTGGGTGACTTCTAAATAACTGTTGACATGAAATTGATTACCTCCAGAATTGAGGATACGCCCGCCAGGTGGAGCGAGAAGATTTGTAATGTATACGGATCCTCCTCATTGGGAAATATTTGATGACAGGGGTGGGCAGGAATTATAGAACACTATTTTGGCAAGACTGATAAGGGGACTTCACACGGCTGGCTATGCTTGTATGCCAAAGCACTTCTTAAGTTCATTTCATTTCTGCAGTTTTCAACTATGAAGCAAGAATCTTATACAGCTTATCAACTCATAAATCTGTATTAAACTACTTTAATGAAATTGAATTAAAATCTGAATTTTTGGAACCAAATAAACATTATGAGGGGGGATATAGCAGCGAACATGAAGTTTAGACTGCCCCGACTTATAAAACAATCCAGACACAGACTGGCAAAGTGGGGAAATAGAATAACGTTAGGCTGCGAAATATTAAATGGTTGGTTTATGGCCAGGCTTGGAACTTGAACCAACATTTCAGTGAAACATGCAGTTCAAAGCCAGAAGTGCCAATGTAGACAGTTTTTCTCTTCTTGCCAAATAGTTTTCCAATGTTTTGTTTGCATTTTTTTAAATACGCACCATCGTAAATCTCTTTTCGAAAGAGTTAAACATCGTACATTGAAGCGTCCAAATCATCTAAAATTAGAAGAAAGTGCCAGTCGAACACTAGGATTTGAATGTATTAAACAAGTTCAACCCAAAACTATTTATGGAACCCAGAAGCAATTGTGAACTGAATTTTTGTTTTGTTTTTGTGTGTGTGTGGTCTTAGGCCTTTTTACCAACGAAAGTCAAGTGCATTTCGGTGCGTTTCGTGTTTCGCATCACCAACCACTTGATTTTTTTTATTATTAGGCTAACCCCTTGGTTACCAGAGGTCTTTATTGATGTCCTCGTTCTACAGAGGACAGAGACGTGATTCGATCTCAAATTCCTTTTGGCTTGAATACCAGGATGGTATCTCGTACAAGGTATTTGCAGCTGGTCGGTAAGGGATTATACAACTTTTTTTGAAAAGCTATTATATTATTATAATTCAGTTTTAGACTATCATTGAGCGCACAAACATGAATTTAACGAACTGTACTTACAAGAACATTCTGGTAAAATATTCACACAGAAGATAACTGCTAAGCTGAGCAAAACGGAAGAGCGCTGAGAGAGCTTCATGATGCTGCGGCATTAAACAGTGGCTGAAAAACATATAGGAACAGAGAATTTTGAAAACGGTATTGATTTTATGGGACTGAATATATTTCTGTAATGCACAACTATAAATCAGACATGAAAGCGTAGGCTAATTAGTAGTTCGGTGCAAATTAGACCTTACGAATAGCTACCGTGGGAGAGCCGACATAGAAACAAGGGAGCCATAAGGAAAGGTCTTATCTGAAGGGTGGAATTTAGGAATATTTTAAAAGTTGTTAGTCTGATGGGAACAGGTTGGTCCTGGCGCCATTCCCCAGTGCTTTAACTACTAGTACTACCAAATTGCTCAAAGCAAAATAAGACACTAATGCTTAAGCACAACAGCAGAATTAATTGTAGGTTGGGAAAACGTAAGATAAGGCTGCCTCTGACAAACAAAATTCACAGCAAGATGCCAACAATACACACACTGTAATTTTCTGTCAAATACAATGATTATGGCCTTGTTAAGCTATCTAACATCAATTTACGCACTGAAGGGAAACCAAAGGGTGCATCAAACAAAAAAGGCATAACTCCTTTAAGGTTAAAGCATGAGGCCCAATAGCTAGTCCTTAAACAAATTTTGCCTTCTTGAAATAGAGACCAGCAGACAAGAGATTCACACAAGATTCACAGGAGTTTTGCCTAACACGTACCATTTAAAAGTTACGGCTTCAAGTTTGTGGACTCCATCTTCTCACCAAGAAAATATTTGGCTCAAAATCATGTACATACGACGTATGGTCGAAGTTTAAAGAATCGCCTACCAAATTTCGTTGCAAGTGGTCTGCGCAATGCCAAATGGTCGAGGTTAAAAAAAAAGGTTGATATGACATTTGGTCTCCCAATCACCAGAAGAACAGTTGAATAGTTATTTACTGCATAAAAGTAACAAGAATACGAAAGCATAAATTAAGTAGTTATTCAGAAAGGAGACCCTACGCGCCCATTCGTCCTACAATCAAGACTATATTCCTACAAAATTTCGTTCGAATCGGGTCAACGCATTTTCCAGTAATTCTGAAACAGACAATCAAAAATGCAGTACGGCCGATTCAAAATAGGACCATGTTAGTTTCTTTAACTAGATTTTTCTGGATGAGCCAAACACCATTCCATCTCCCCAAGCCTCCTGAAGAGTTAGTGTCCCACACTTAATGGAGGCCCGTCCGGAAAATTGCTCGCCAAAAAACTCCCTGGAAAATAGCTCACAGACAACTGACAGCTAATAAAATTACTTGCAATTTTTTTATTATTATTAATTCAGTAAAAGGACAAAAACGCGATTTTTTTTCAAGTAAAAATATTTCCTGCAAACGTGCAACTTGTTTTGGATTACTTTGAGGACATACGGTCTTCGTCGACCGCTACATTTTCCTCATGACCGGTGGAATTGTTACGACGGAGTTCACGGCGGCCTCCCTAAAACCAACAATTCGTGCAAAGGCTGGTATCGTTCCTTTGCAGAATTGATTGCACAATTACAAAATTGCCACATCCGACGATATGCAAATTTCTGGAGGCTCTAAAGGATGAACAGAACAGTAATGAAGGAAAAATTGAACAGTACCTTGCTGGGAATAAGCCACCTCTGCGAGTTTAGGGGTTTGCGATATGAGGGGTTTTTGTCAGTCTGGAGGAGGGGAAAAAAGTGCTTTTTGCTACTTTTTTCCATTTTCGTCAATCTGGAGGAGGGTGGGAAAGTGCTTTTTTTCTGCCTCCTGTGATTGCATAAATAGACCCTCAAAATAAAAACCGCTTCCCGCGTGCAGGATTTGGTCGATCTGGACGAGGGTGGGAAATTGCTTTTTATTACCTGTTTTGCATTGTGGAAGTGCGGCCATAGCCAAGAGGGATCACCGGGTCAAAGTGGGTCGAAGTCACCCATGTGAAAGTACCTTTTGCTACGAAAATTTGTCCTTTTGCTACTTCGTTGTCCTTTTGCTACCAAAAAATGTCCTTTTGTCAACTAAATGCGTCCACCTCCGAGCAGGAAGGTCCTGTGACCGGAAGTGACGTCATCCGTGAGGGTACTTTTTGAGCATTCGCATTGTAAGAACTCTCCAGAGCCTTCGGAGCGTGAAAATGACGAATTAGCAACAGTATGGGGGTACCAAAATTGGGCGAGGGGTTCCCAAAACTGGAGGGGTCGTGCGAGTGCTCCGTGAGCTTGCACATTATGATAACTTTAAAAAGGCTCTAGGGTGCATCAAAGCGTAAAAATGACGGATTGGCAACATTTTGGGGGTCTCAACATTGGAAGGGCCGTGCGAGTGCTCTTTGAGCTTTCACATTGTGATAGCTCTAAAAAGAGCATTTACAATTTTCGACTCCCCTAATGTTGCTAACTCGTCATTTATATTTTAAAGCTCATAAACTACAGAAAAAATTATGTTACTTACCTTAACTGAATTCCGTCCATGGCTAGATGAGCTTCGTGTTGAAATCCGAACAGCATCTGGACTGTGGTTCAAATGACGTGTTCTCCTTTTTATACGAAAGAAAATTACCCATAATGCATCCCAAGGGGAATCCCTTCCTGCCTTCCCCTGATTAGCCAGGTGCTGGGGATTCCCCTTGGGATGCATTGTGGGTAATTTTTTCCCTATTAAAAGGAGGGATCCTCATTCGAACCTAACTCCAGATGCTAATCGGGTTTCAAAGAGGACCTCATCGATTCAAGGAGGGGATTCAAATAAAGGTAAGACCATATTTTTTCTGTAGTCTTAAACTTTTTTCTGTAGTTTCTGAGCTTTCACATTATTAAAATGACGAATTAGCAACATTTTTGGGGGTTCCCAAAATGCTAGGGTCCGTGCAAATGCTCTGTGAGCTTTCGCATTGTGATAACTCCAAAAAGCTTTAAAACGGGAAAATAAGGAATTAGCAACATTTTGGGAGTTGCCAAAACGTTATGGTTCGTGCAAATGCTCTGTGAGCTTTCGCATTGTGGTAATGACGAATCCTTAGATGCACTCCTGAAAATGACAAACTGGCATAATTATAGGTGAAAATGCTTCATGAGCTTTCATATTGTGCAAATGCTGTATGAGCGTTCACACTTTGAGATTGACGAATTGTCAACGTTAAAGGGTTAGGGCACTCTTGAAAATGCTATATGAGCTTTCGCATTATGAAATGACAAATTATCAGTATTAAAAGAGGTCTCGGGAGTGCAAATGCTGTACAAGCTTTCACATTTTGAGAATGACGAATTGCAACATTAAAGGTGCAAGGCCATCTTGCAAATGCTTTATGAGCTTTCACATTGTGAGAATAGCAAAAATGTTTCATCGTGGCCTCAAGCTTTTGGATTTTTCACATCATGGGCATATTGATAGCTTGGGGGGGCTGTCCTTTCAGGTTTCACATTTTTCTCTCCTTTCCAAGTATATTGCTTTAAAAAAAAGACAACATCATGGATTCCTGTTTAATTATCCTCTCTGGCAAATACTCTGATTTGAGAATAAATCTAAACACTCCCATTCATTTAGACTCTGAAAAAATTACTAATTAGCTCTGCTTAATTTAGACACGTACAACAGCATTCATAAGATCACTACAAAAAATAACGAAATTCAATACATAACCAATGCTGGTGCCTCCTGGCAAAAAGTGTTAGTCACCCCGGGGCTTACGAAATCGAAGTTTTGAATAAATTTCTCAAGTTGGCGATAGATGCAAATGGGCACAGCAAGGATGCTATTATGATTCTTCCGAATCTAAACACTTTAAGAACCAACTTGATAATAACCGATCCGAATTACGGAATATCTTTTTCGGGTGACAAGAGTTTGGCTCCAGTTTTGGGGTTTGACTTAGGCAACTAGGTGAGAAGTCGAGAAAGTCAAAATACAGTCGACATTATGATCATCAACACAATTTTCGTACATGTGGATATCATCAGCAATTCGTATCTAAACAGCGACACTAAGCCCACTTTATATACCCTTTATCCCAATTCACCACCCGGTTTCAAAATCATAGAGTCCCCACATAATTTAATTTACCTCCCAGTTACTACAAAGTTAATCAGAAATATAAGAGTTTGGCTCACTTCACAGACCAACGAGCCGTTGGATTTAAATGGCGAGACGGTGCGTCTTCATTTGAGATCTACGAGTTAAAATAAAAAAAACAGGATAAAAATGCTCGTGTTTAGAAAAAAGGGAAAGGACTCATTCTTAATTTTAATTCTAATAATAAAAAAACAAACGGTTTGACACCTAGAAACAACGCTTTCATCAAATTCATAACAACACCCATAAAATGAGCGTAGTAGAAGATTACTTAAAAATCAATGAACCTTTGGTGTACTATTCATCGGTCGAGTCTTACACTTACCACGAATACAATCATATTGTTGGTACCAATCTCAACAAAGTAAATTCGGAAATCCACATACATGTAGAAAACCAAGATTTATTTCTGCACGTTGACAATAGTTACCTCCTGATTAAAGGGAGGTTGCTAAAGGACGATGACTCTGCTTATGCCGACGCTGATATAGCTGCGTTGATTAATAATGCCCCCATGTTCCTGTTTTCTAATATCAAATACCATCTCGGTGATAAACAAGTTGACGAGTTAAATTATCCGGGGTTCAGTACTCTGATGAAGGGACTGCTCACTTACGGTTTGGCGGAGAAACCGGCTTTGGTCGGCCAGTGCTGGGCTTTGGATAGCATTGCATCAGTCGCTGCTGAACTAACAGACAACTTGGGATACAAACAGCGGCACACGTCCATCATTGCTGAAACAACTCCCAAGGGAAGCTTTACCTTCACCATCCCATTGAAACACGTCATCGGATTTTTAGAAAATTACGACAAGCTAATCTACGGAACTAAACACGTGCTCACACTCATGCGAGCGAGTGATACGAACGCCATCTTCAAAGTAGCGGCAGGGCCAATGGTAAAGTCGTTCTAAATATCATCAGCTGGATCGTTCCACATGTCACTGCCTCGGACGAACAGAAACTTAAACTCTACAATCTCATCGACCACGGAGCGACCGTGGAATTAGGATTTAGGCATTGGCATTGCGATAGCTGCGTGCCCATCAAAACACCAGCTTCACCTGGCACGTGCTGACAACTTCCGCTGTCGAAAAACCTAGGTTGATAATTCTAGCTTTTCAAACTAACAGGCAGGACTCTTTAGTCAAAATCCCAGGCGTGTTTGACCACTGTAGTCTGCAAGATGCTCACGTGACTCTAAATTCAGAAATATATCCGTTTCCCGATTTGAACGCAAATTATGCTACTGGAGAATACGTCAGCTTGTACAGAATGGCTCAGCAATTTAGGCAGTTTGCTACGACACCAACGACTTGAGTTTTGACTTGCTTCAGTTCAAGAAAGCCTGTCCTCTTGTGGTGTTGGATTACTCCAAACAGTCCGAGAGTCTTTAATCTGGAATTGTGGACGTACAAGTCAAACTGAAGTTTAGAGCAGCAGTTCCAGCTAACACTACTTGTCACGCTCTCCTTATTGGAAACAGGAAAATGAATCTAAAGTTGGACAGAGGCAAGGTCGAAGTTGTTTATTAAATAATAACGATAATAATAAAAAAGATATGGCGTTAAAACAAGATCACGAAAAAAGAAAGGCGGATTTTTTGTCGCTGGCATTGCTAACACCGATTATAGCCAGGATCGAAGGATTGGCGGGTGGAACTGCGGGGGTGGTATCTGCCATAAAAAAAGAACAAAATGATGCAAATTTCTGGCTGAACTAGGGCGACATCACAAGCAAGTGGAAGGTTCAAGCTCGAAGAAAAAAAAATTAAGCAAAGAGAGAAGCAAAAAAAATTGCCCCGTGGCAGAGGTCTTTACTTAAGACCACCCAGGGTTTACTCAACTTTGATGAACCTTTAACGAACTTTGATTTAAATGGATTGACTAAAGTAATGAAAATTCTGAAATTTAGAGGTACTTTTAGTAAAGACACGCTTCCCTTAAAACTTTGGCCTACTGGTGAAAACGGAATAGTAAACTTGGAAGATTTCCACGACGGAGAAGGAAGTCACTGAGTAGCTTATTCCACCGTTTCGGGAGAACCTTGTTATTTCGATAGTTTTGGCAACATGGATCTTCCCGGTCAGTCGTAAACTACTTGGGACAGGAATTAAATACAATTACGAACGAGTTCAAAACTTTGACCAAATTTGGTCGGCCACTTTTGCTTATTTTTCCTAAGTGCCTTCTCTAAGGCTCGTAATTACAAAGCTGTTTTGGATAGGATGAGAAGAGTAATCTATTAAAAAGTTATGTGCAAATCTAACTGGAAATAAACGTCTTCTGGGTGAAACTCTTTGAATGTCTCTACCATGATGGGCATATTTTTTTTATTACGTAAGGATTTTCGAAAACGGTTGCGGTCAAATGCTCGTCTTTTAGTTTAGTTATGTAAAGTGTTCTCGTTCCTACTTTACATTTAGCAACAAGTGCAATGCTCGGATCGCTGCAGTATATAATTTCTTTCTGAATTAAACCAGAACATGTACACACGAAGCTCGAAAGAGGACCGGAATTAACGAACCAATCGCTCGCTCTTTCCAAAAGGCTTTTCATGCTGAAACTTATCAGCATGAAACTGTTTTCATGCACAAATTTCTTTGTAGCCGCATCACTGGGAAAAGTAGGTTCGCTTAGATTTCTAATTGGTTTGTTCGTGGCATTAAAGTATTCTTTCTGCTCATCTTGTAACAAGCAATTGTTGTCAACGAATACCTTAGTAACAGCATCATTCGGCAAATTAGGATCGCTTAAATTTCTAATCTGCTTGTGCGTTGCATTGAAGTATACTTTTTGGTCGTCTTGTAATAAACAATTCCTATCAACGTACAGTTTTGATGCCGTGTCAGCAGCGTGCCAGGGCAAAGCTATGTCCTTAATTTGCTTCTTCCTCACGTAGAAATTCCCGTCAGCCTCATCTACGTACAACATATTTTTTTCCAAACTAGAAATGGCGGAAGCTAACTCGTCGGTGAAAAGAGTAATGGCAGGAGGCAAATCAGTTTTAAGTTTCTGAACGTCCGTTGCCAGAGTACCGATTTGAGAATAATTTACCGCGTCTTCAGGTTCAATAGCAGCTCCTACTTTAGTTACACGCTTGCTTTGCATAGCGTAGTTGTTTTCGGGGGTTAAAACGTATCCTAGTCCCGGCTGTCCTCTTGGACCGACTCCCATCACTTCATCCCCCTCGTCCTGTTCAATGCTTGTCCAAACTTATTGACTGACATCCTTTTTTTAAATACGAGAAATTTTATTAAATGTACAGATGAGGCCTATTTTTAAAATTTCTCGTGTATAATAAAAGGAAGAACCTCAAAATATCTCAACCGTTCTGGCAAACGAATCTTTCCAATCTCTTGCAAAAAAAATCTTGCTGATAGTTAAGAACGACAAAGGCACAAATATTAACAACGGTGTAAAGTTTTCCTTGTCTCCTTCCACTCAGTTTCAAGATTTAAAGGGTCCGAGGACTCCCGTTTCGGACGAAAAATCGAAATATAAAGGCTGGATTTCACCCAGCGACCCGGAAACTCAAAAAAAAGGTGAACGGAGACAAACCACTCTGTCTTAGAACTTGGGTGTACATTCACAAAACTAGAGGGAAACTTAACAAAAAGGTTATCGACAAACCCTGGTTTAACTTGCCATCTTACAACGCTTTAAACTTGACGGAAGTCACCCGCAAAATTACCGCAGTGTATGTAACAGATGATTCTCCCTGCAACGTGCAATTATGGTGCAACGTAGACTATGGAGTAGCTCATTCAGATGTTTCCAACGGCAAATTTACAGATGAAGACTTTATGGGTTAGGTATCTCTGTAAACATTATAAAAATGTGTAAATAAAAAAAAACTATGGAAATTAAAAACTATGACTTTTTCGTACCTAAGAAAGAGCCTAAAAATCATCCATTTCTACCTTCGAATATCAGATGTCTAATCATAGGACCCGCAAATTACGGGAAAAGTAACTAACTGTTTAATTTCATCTGTAACGAAAGATGGCTTGACTACGACCGGTTATTTATTTACAGTAAAACTTTACGTCAGTCAAAGTACAAAGCTTTGCAGTCTATGTTTGGTGAAAGTGACGAAAAAATAGGACGGAATGTCGTTTTTTTTCACGATTCTCAAATTGATTTAGTTCCACCCGAAGAACTGGAGCAAAATTATTGAAACCTTTTTGACGATTGCCTTTTGGACGAGCAAAAAAACATCAAACGTTACTTCGCTCAAGGGCGTCATTCAAACACCAAAGTTTTTTATTGCAGTCAGTCCTACACGAGAATACCTAAACAAGTAGTCAGAGACAACGCACATTTATTAATTCTTTTTCCCTTGGATGAGTTAAATTTGAAACACGTTTACGAGAATCACGTTGGCCACGACATGGAATTTTTGGACTTTAAAACGTTGTGTCAAAATTGTTGGAAAAAGCCTAATGGGTTTTTATCGATTAACAAAACGTTAAACGAGGGGAGATATAAACGTACGTTTTTGTCTATTAAACAAAAGAATGGAGACAAAACGAGAAAGCGCACAACTCAAAAGACGTTTAACTAAAAAGTTTTTAAATCAATGTTTGGGTGAGACATAACAAGAAGAATCGCTACAAGAATTTTTTAAGCCGGTAGTAAACACCCTGAAACCGAGACCGGTACTCGGTGCAGGTATGGAAACTACGCCGATTAAAAACACTCTAGCCACGCAAACTATGGCAATTAAAAACACTCTAGCCACGCAAACTACCCCGATTGAAGCTTTCAAAGAGGAAGAAAGTGACGAGGATGACAACGAATTATTGGGCTTATCACCGTCCCATTCCCAAGCCGTTTCTCCTAGTGAGAAGACATTGTCAACCCCTCTTGATTTCAGTCTCGCCGAATATTCAACTCCAGATGCTCAAACTCCTATAATGCGAATTCCTCCAGAGTCCAAAACCGTATACGCAACTACGAGCACCTGCCCTAAACTCACCCCTACATATTCCGCGGTACAAGCAAGACGCATTTCTACTCTGTTGGAACTCCCTAACAAAGTCACTCTAAGGTCCCCCAATAGTTTGTTACCTGGTCAGAATATTGGAGACACTGCTAGAAACATTTAGCAGTGATAAAATTTTTCGAAAATCCTAAAGACACTGACCCAGTATTTGGGTTACACACAGTATGATAAGAAAAGAGGTAAGCTGACCTTCAGTAATAAAACGGTTAAAATCTTTGAGAATAACGTAGTGGTCAAGGGGGAGCAACATGTGGGGAGACGTGGGCTTCGGAATTTGCTAGTTTACAAAGATTTGAAAGAAACTTTCGTCGCGCCGGAAGGTAAAGCCGCTTACGCGGCCATGTTAAAAATACTAACGCTATTTATCACAACAATGACCCAAATACTCATAAACCCAAATCTAATCGTAGCGCCAAGTACAGGTCTGTTATCGCTCCGATTTGGGAAGACATGAAGAAAAAAGGGACGGGCATGGTTAAAAAAGTGGGTAGCAAGGTCGGTTACAATTATTACGACGATCCTAATGACTTAATAAAGAGACTCAGGCTTTTGTATAAATCTGCATTGGCCGGCCACGACAGGCATAGAAACGAGATGATCAAAATTTTATCAGAAGTGCAGCAAAGACAAATCATAACTACTCGGGAAAAAAGGGTGGCCTATCAAAATTTAGGTTTAGGTTAAAAAAAATCGTATATAAAACAAAGAACCATGGAATCCAAAAATATCAAGATGAGGTACTGCATCAAATGAATGTAGCACTTCTGATGGGCCCGAGCCGTCCATTATTATCACCTCAAAAAATAACAGGCTGATGCAAGTTTTATTTTGCGAGGTGTGCGCGACGAAAAGAGCTTCCTTTATCAAGTCTGGGAAAGGAATCGTAAACAAACTCATCGATAAGTTACCTCTAGAAATGCATTTGCTGGGCTACCAATACTGCGGTCCAGGAACTAAACTTGAAAAAAGATTGGCTCGAGGAGACCCGGGAATTAGTAAACTAGACGAAGCGTGCAAAGAACATGACATCATTTACTCCGAGAGCTCGGCCTTAAAGGATCGGCATGCTGCCAAGGAAGTCCTAATTTCCAAAGCTCAAAAAGTGAGAGATGATCCTTCTCTGGCATGGAGGCAAAAGCTAGCTGCTTCGATCGTCAAGAAAATCATGAAAACAAAACTTCGGTTTGGAATGGGAAATAAAAAAATGGATCAACTCGTAAAAGAACTTCACAAACCGACCCGAAAAAATTTTCCAAGATGGAAAGTGATTGTACTGAGCCTTAACGATCTATGGCAGGCTGACTTAGTCGAAATGATACCTTACGCTAACCTAAATAAAGGGTATAACTACTTACTAACCTGTATTAACGTCATGTAAAAGTTCGCTTGGGCCGTTTCCCTTAAATCTAAATTCGACGTAGACGTTACCAAAGCTTTCAGGAAAATACTTGCAGGAGCGACACCGCCTAAAAATGTACAATCAATTTAGGTAGCGACTTCTACAACAAAGACTTCAAAGCCCTACTCAAGCATCATAACATCAACATGTACTCTACGTATTACGAGAAGAAAGCGAGTGTGGTAGAACGTTTCAACAGAACCATAAAAACTTTACTGTGGAAAAGATTCACCAGGCAGGGGACTTACGAGTGGACGCACATTATCGACGAGTTAGTTCCCAATTACAATGACACGATTCATTCAGCCATAAAACTTAAACCGAGGGAAGTAACCAAACGTCATGAACCGTTGTTGAGACGAACGAGTACTAAACGGTTGTTGAACAAACCTAAATTCGCCGTAGGCAATAAAGTCAGGATTTCTAAAGTTAAGAAAATTTTCGATAACGGGTATTTGCAAAATTTTACTAACGAAGTTGTCACGATCCGTAAAGTGCAAAAAAGCTCAACCGGTTACTTATCTTCTAAAAGATGAGTCGGGTGAACCGGTGCTCAGAGGTTTACGAACCAGAACTTCTAAAAACTCCAGTTCCCGATTTGTTTTTAGTAGAACAAGTATTGCATAAGAAGAAAGCAAAAGATGGGAAAATGCTTTACTTCGTTCAATGGAAGGGCTATGACTCCAAGTACAACAGCTGGACGGACAACATTAGCAATCTTAAATAAATATGTCCTTCCTGTTTTTCCATGTAAAAAATATTTCGATGCAATAAACATTTAAAAAAATATTTTCTTCCCTTTCCTTCCTCATTTTTTTCTTCCCTTACTCAACTTTTTTCCTTAATAATAAAAATTATTAAATTATAAAATAATAAATATTTTACTGTCTCACAATGGATAAGAAAACGTTCACGTGTGCGTACTGCACTAGCATTTTCCCATCACAAGCTAAGCTGTGGGAACATCTACGGTTCCATCACCTATTTGATGCGGAAGAATGCACTTGCTTCCACGACAAGCTACCTGACTTTCTCAAGAGTCAGTCACCCCATCGCGAGATGAAGGATTGGGCCACCGGCAATACGAGATCCGCTTCAATTCCTCCTATCTATACGTGTAGCACTGCAAGCAATGTTAGAAGTTTGTTTACACCAGCTGGTAAACTGCAAAGCCCAGATCAGCTAGGGTATTGAGTTTGTTAGGGACGGAGCATTTATTTAAGTGGGATTCTGCTCGAGATATTCTGAAATACACGATCCCAATGAGATCCCCGCTCTGCTGGACGAAGCCTTTGACAAAAAATCCAACAATCCATAGATGCTTTTGCCGAGCGGGGCAGCTGCTGGGTTATCTCTCGCATCCATAACCTGTTAATCATAGTGTCGAGGTATAAGCCGCTGTGCGCATCATCGTACATCCTTCTTCAAAAAGCGCTCGCCGGGAAGAATAAAGCGATAGTCAATGTTCAAAATTTGGACGATCACAAATGCTTTCTGTATTCCGTATTGGCGCGGCTTTGCAGTTGGACAACGTCGACCCGGAAGATTACCACGAGCTTGAGGATATGCTCAATACTTCCACGCTGTCCTACCCTACTAACGTCGCTGAAATCTACAAGTTTGAAAAGGCGAACGATCTATCGATAAACATCATCGGTTATAGCCACAAAGAGGAGTTACACCCACTTCGCGTCTCTAAAAACTTGTACGGACTACTGATCGATCTTCTGCATCTGTATGACGACGACGACGGTGATTCGGAAACCTTAAACACCCATTATTGCGGCTCGGGCTCCCACGCCAAATTCTATTGTAGGAACTGTTTCGCCGGTTTCGGAAGAGAATGGATGCTCCTGGCCCATAGGAAAGAATGCATCAAAATCAGCCCCATACAAGCTCTTAGATTCAAAAAGCCAGGAGAAAACTCTCTCGCATTCAAACACTTTAGCCGTCAAAACCCCTTCCCTCACATCATATATGCCGATTTTGAATGCCTCCTTCGCCCCATGCAGACTGCTCAACCTGATGTTTCTACGAGTGCGTCCACCGAAATCCATCAACACCTTCCTTGCAGTTTCAGCTATGTCCTGGTGGGACACGATATGAAGATTATACCTCGCAAGTACCACTTGGGGGAAGACGCGGTCGACGTATTTTATAGATGTATGGAAGAAGAAGCTCGATATTACGCGAACCTGCTGAAAAATGCAAAACCCCTGCACTCACCCCGAACTGAAGAAACCGAATTCAAGAATGCCCTCGTTTGTCATTATTGCGAGAAAGCCTTAAAAAAGTGTTACCAGAAAGCAAATATTGACAGGGAATCTAAAGAACGGCTCGTCAACAATAAGGTGAGGGATCATTACCACATCAGCGGGAAATACAGAGGAGCTGCTCATCCAAACTGTAACCTAACCACTCGAGAAAGAAAAATCATTCCCGTCATGTTCCACAGTTTGGAAGGGTACGACATGCACCTTCGAGTACCCGCAGTCCACAAGTGTCCGGGAAAAGTAGATGTTATCGCTTACAACACCAAGAGGTTTCAGACCATAATGATTAAGGAACATAACAGAAAAATAAACCTTCGTTTTATAGATAGCGTCAAATTCTTAAAAGTTTCTCTGGATACTCTGGTGAAGAACCGCAGGAACGACAATAGCGGCTTCCCGATCCTCGAGGCAGCATTAGACAATGGATTGAAATCTACATGGTTTACGACGGAAACCACCCGGGAAAAGGCGTTGAACCTATTAACGCAGGAGGCTGTTTACCCGTATGAATACATAAGCGACATGTCCGTTTTTGACGAAGAAGATCTGCCATCGAGACACTCGTTCTACTCCCGGTTGAAAAACTGAATGTTGGCGGGAGATGAGTACTTGCGGGTGCTTAACCTCTGGCTGAGAACGAAATCGAAGGTATTCCGAACCTACCACGAGATATACCAAATGACCGACGTTTTCCTGCTTGCCGACATCTTTGAAGATTTCCGAAAATTGTGCCTAGAAAACAACAACTTGTACCCATGCTATTACATCTCCACTCCTGGATTCAGCTGGGCAGCTCTCCTTAAGATGCAGGATCCCGAATTGGAGCTATTCACGCACGCCGAGAAGCACAATCTTATATCTTCCGCATCAGAGGTGGAGTTTCGTTCGTCGCAAAGAGGCATTCGAAAGCCAATAACAAGTACCTTTCTCTTTACGTCCCTAGCAAACCCTCCATATACATAACTGACTGGGATATGAACAACCTCTACGGTTTAGCCATGTGCGCTCATCTCCCCTACGACAAGTTCCGCTAACTAACCAGAGAGGAGATCAGAACATTGGACATAGACACCGTACCAGATGATGCCGACGTATATATTGGAACTTGACCTCGAGTACCCCCAAAAAGCTGCACGACGTGCACAACGATTATCTACTAGCTCCAGAGAAGATCGACATTGGAAAGGAGCTGATTTCCCAATATTCTCTGAATCTGGCGGAAGATTTGAACCACAAGATCAATTCCTCTTCCAACACCAAACTCGTTCCAAACCTTCTGCACAAGAAGAGATACATCCTTCACTACAGGAATTTGAAATTCTACCCCCGGCACGGAGTAGTACTTCGGCATATCAGAAGAGTCTTAGCTTTTAACCAAAGACCGTGGATGAAATCTTATATCGAGTTCAACACTGCAAAAAGGCAAGATGCGACCGCTCCTTTCGCCAAAGACTACTTCAAATTGCTTAATAATTCCATGTTTGGAAAAACCATGGAGAATAAGCACGCCGAATCCTTCAAGATCCTTAACGAAAACCTGGTGCAACTCAACCACCACATTCGTAGCGCGCTGTGCGATCTTCCGACCTACTCCGGATTTAACATACTGGAACTCTCCAAACTCTTCATGTTCGAATTCCACTACGACTACATTCGGCCAAAGTACGAAGACTGCGCCAAACTCCTTTTCATGGACACGGACAGCCCCTGCTATAAAATCGAAACAGATGACATATAAGGCGACATACTCGATGGCAAAGACCGTTTCAACACGAGCAACTAACCGTCGAATCATGCCCTCTTCTCCAGCATGCGCAAACTAGTGTTGGGGGGGGGGATTGAGGCTTAATGGCGCGCCGACAACATGGTCATTAGCGCAAACCTCAGTCACAGTGCAGTGGTCCGGGTTGCCACTGCACCACACACACTAGTGTTGGGGGAAATAAGAGAATCTCAAGAAGGCCAAGGGCATAAAAAATTGTTCGTGAAGAAACATTTGTGCTTCGACGACTACAAAGCTGCCCTAAACTCCGTAGCACCTCCCCAGAAGGGAAGCTTAGCCAAGATTTCCAGCGTTGGCCATGAACTGAGTACCGTAAGAATATCCAAAACTCTCCTCTCGCCGTACAACGACAAGAGGTATATCCTGGATAATGGTGAATACACTCTCGCCATCGGTCACTACAACACCGGTGCTTGGGACGAATACGTGGACGATTTCGACTCGGACGTGGACGTGATGAGCGACGAGGAGGGAGAGGAATAATTGTCTCTCCAGTTGGAAGAAAGAGAAGCGCAAATACTGACCAAAGCAAAAATAACCAAAGCGAACGAGAAGGCCGTCCGCAGGTTCGCTGTACTGGAGAACCGCAGCAGAAAGTTGGAGGATTTTGAGGCGTGGAAGAAGGAGATTAGAAAGAAAGACGCTATCAGCAAGAAAAAAGTTCGCGTGCTAGAAACGTGGAGGGAAGCTAGGTTACAGAAAGTTGCCATTGGTATGAGCAAATGCCGCATGCAGGAAACAAAAATATAGACGGAAGCGAGGCTAAAGAAAAATGCTAATGCTAAAGAAAAGCTCAAACTCAAGAAACGAATGAGCAAAGCTCGGCTAGACTAGAGAAAATGGCTGCTATTAATTAAAAGACAAGCTCAATCTCAAGAAACGAAGGAGCAAAGAGCAGCTAGACTAGAGAAAAAAACCGCTAGTAAAAGAAAAATTCTCGAAAACGAAACAGAGGATGAAAGAAAAATTAGATTGGAGGAAAAACGAGCTCATGAGAACTGATTATCATGATCTCCGAACCGCATGGATTCAGGCCTGCTGGGAAAACCACGTTAAAAAAAACGCACCATGTGCTTTACCTCCTGGGTGGTGTGGTAAGAAGCATTATATTTCCTAACCTCGTTTATCGTACTTTTGAGAAGCAGTTCTAACAATTTGAATGCTCAAGAAGCATTTTCACGGCCTCTTGTATGACGTCACTTCCGGTCACGTGACTTCACGCGTGACATAACTTCTGGGTTCTGGTCATTTGACTTCCGGTGTGTCTGCCATATTGTGAATGCGTGCTTGGAAGTAGGAAAAGGGCTCACATAGCAAAAGGGCACATTTTGGTAGCAAAAGGTACTTTCCCATGGGTGACCTCGACCCACTTTGACCTCGACCCGGTGACCCATCTTGGCTATGGCCGCACTTCCAGGATGCAAAAAGGTATTAAAAAGCAGTTTCCCACCCTCCTCCAGATCGATGAAAACCCATGCGGGAAGCGGGCTTTTTCCACCCTCGTCCAGATCGACAAAATCCTGCACGCGGAAGCGATTTTTTTTTGATGGTCCATTTGTGCAATCACAGGAGGCATAAAAAAAGTAAGTAAGTAAAAAAAAAAAGTAAGTAAGTAAAATGTTTATTTCCAAGAAAGGGAAAAGGGGACCAAAACGGGTCTAGCAAAGACCACTAACATTTGGCCAAAAATTAAAAAACACACAACAACACAACAAATGCACTTGAACAACTACCCCGAAAAAGCAGTACATATTTTGCTGTTTTGACCCCCAAAAGAACAATTAGAATTCAAATCTACGAAGATATTTATTAAGATTATACTCTTCCAACATTCGACGGAAAGATGCCAACGAAACTGCAGAGACAACAGCAGCCGGGAGCGCATTCCAACAATTCAAACGTTGAGAGAAAAACTGGGCACGGCAATTCAGGCTAGCCTTATGGACAGTAAGCTTATATGGGTGACCCCTAGTGCGTTCGTAATGGCATAAATTGAAGAGGTTTGAAAAATCACCCCAAACCTGCCCGTGCAAGATGCCATACGTCAGGCAGAGATCAGCTTTCAATCGCCTAAGCTCAAGAGAGTCAAGACCCAAACGGGTGAGACGGCCGGCCACACAGCACAAAGACATCCTATGGATATCTAATGGATGTCATCCATGGATATAAGGGATATCTCTAAGATATCCATTTACATCCCATGGATATCTATTGGATATCCAGATGTCCCAGTCCTGGACACGATGCAGCACATCCATAGGATATCCATCTGACGTCGGCTGGAGATCG
>JAHWFP010248621.1:4602-78182 GCA_023313725.1 Lithobius niger
TAAATCGAATTCTGGAAAAAAGAAAACTGAAGTGTTTCACACTTTTAGTCTTTTATTGTTCTGGATGAATCGAAAATAAAACCTAACAATTTTTTTTTTTAATTTCCAGGCAGTCTGGCGGAGCGTGTACTGGTTTACCCGCATGCCAGACATCACGATGTGTCCAAAAATATGTGTTCCACCGTTTGGTTACGTACGAAGCTTATGATCCTTACCAAGATCCCTTTTACATCGGCACCTTCAAGGTTCCAAGTTCGTGTTCCTGTCTTGCGTGATGAATCGTGGTGCATTGGTGCAACAGCCAGTCTCTACATGACCGTAGCCCGACGATTGAGCAAGCGGTGCTTTTTTTTGGGACGTAAAAAAGTTCCTCAATATTTCGTAGGAGGGTAGGACTTAAAATGTTGTGATGGAAGGCAGTAAGATAAGACAGATGTGGGAGCGACCAGCAACAGTAGCATAAATCCAGACCCTCCGTTCTTATTATTCACCTTTCGTCCTCACGTTTTAAGTTCTCACCTCCTGAAGAAGTTGGCTAGAGACCAACGAAATATTGAGAAACATTTTTTTTACCACCATAGAGAGAGATTTTGATGTCTGTATTATATGCTTCATTCTGAACAATATTCTCCATTGAGATACACATTTCCCCAATAGTGTAAAAAAAATTTCACGACAAAAGCTTGCTGTGTTTGACAAGTGTAGCTGACAAACAAAATACGTATTACATAGACATGTAAATAAAGAGAATAAGAAAAAAAAATCTCGTTATGTTTACAGTAACTGTCTAGCGCTTGAAAAAGTGACTGTGCTAGTCTAAACGAGGGGACGGGGGAAGAATCCACGTGCCTTTCGGACTTCAAGGAGTGGTTGTTATGCTGACAATTTATAGTATTTTTGAAATAGGTTGGCCGAAAGCACGGATGATAAAGAAAAAAAAAACATTAATCATGCATGGTGCGCATTAAGTTTTGAGCAGACGAAAAAACAATGTCTGCCGTATCGGGAGGGGGTGTAACAGTATTAAATAATGCCCACAACTGGATAACTATTACGAAGTCCTATGCTGTCATCAAGATACAATAACTGTCTAATGCACAAGGTCCCTGGTTTCCAGGGGTGTAACTTCAAAGTTAGGGCCTGGAGGCAGGAGCCCAGTGTACGGCCCCCTTTCACTAAAAAATGCAGTTTTGACCCCAAAAGGTGAGAGCTCAGTGGTGATCACCTTCATAAAAAATGTATTTATGCCACACAACGCAAGAGCCCAGTGGAGGTCGCCTCCTTCATCAAAAAAAATGCAGTTTTTACCACACAAGGTGGGAGCCTAGGAACGGGCCCCCAACATCAAAGAAAAAAAAGCAGTTTTAGCCACGCAAGGCAAGAGCCCAGCCCAGTAGAGCCAATCCCCTACTTTAAAAAAAAATTGCATTTTTTGCTTTGATAAAAAAATGTAGTTTTCATCTTCATGCAACAAAAAATACTGCTTTTGCCACACAAGGTGAGACCCCACTGGAGCCCCCCCCCTTTACACACACAAAAATAAAACAATTAAATTTTCGACACACAAAAAAATTTTCAAGGAAATAGGCTATAGAGCAATAACTAAAAAAAAAATACATTCAAGTGTGAATTTAAATTCACAATACTATGCGATCATACGAACGAGCTTAAGTTTCGCTTTTTAAGTTTCAATTTGGGCTCCATTTGAGATAAGATTTTTAGTTCACGATTCGCCACTACATGCATCGTAGATAGCGCTACAGTCAGAGAGTACCTTGCAAAATGACCGAAATAAATGAAGGCCGCTCTCCTGATCACTCTTTCAATTTAATATTGTGACGCGTTGGCTAAGTTAAACGATCAGTGGCAGCCTTTAAATTTCATTCAGGCACATTTGAAAGTAGCTTAACTCAAAGTTGCTTGGATAATAACTGTAACTTTTGTCAAAGCGATGACACAGGCAACACAAAATAGGATGCGATAGAATGTTGACAAATTGCACTCTTAAAAGTTGATACCTGAAAGGTGCACCTACTACCAGTAATATGCAGGATAGAGTTTGAATAACTAAACATAGTAAAGACAGTTCAGTGAATATGTATTGTTTTTACACTAACAAAGTACTAAAATATTTTCTTTTAAACCCAACTTTTCGGCAGTCAAAATTGGTTTCTATTGCCTTCTCGAAAATATATACTACCTGTAAATTCTTGCATTCAGTTCCTGTTATGCTTTTGTGTCTTGAAGTTTTTTCCCTGTCCAGATCCGGCCAGCTGCGCAACCGTCTGTGCATTTTGTCACCTTGATTATTCCTCAACAACATGTCCGATTTTAAATTTTCTTTCTTAAAACCACCTCTGGGTGTAACACTACCAATTTACAAAATCTGATTTAAATTTACACAGTGGTTATTTTGTGATGCGGACACAATGGCAGCATTGGAGTGGATTCATAAACTGAGCTACGCTCGGCCTGCGGCTTCGCTACGTGCCAAAAAAACCGACTTTAGCATAGAATTTATAAACTGCACTTTTGTATTACTACATATCTAGCATTCATCCATGAGTGAGTCGAACAGGTGTAGGATGTTTTAATGTGTTCCTTTCCCCTCAAAAACCTGTTAATTTTAATAAGTTTAATGTGCATGTGTTACGAAAGTCCTTTGAATATACCAACTCTGTTCTGTTCTGATTATTTCTCACTCCATCCCTGCCCCCCTCCCAAGCAAATTTCCTCAAGCATAATGTTGTTAGTGCTTTAATTAATGAGCACCTGTGTTCCTTCCCAAGCGATAACGTGGTTCCTGTGCATCTGATGGTCAGCATACCACTTTTCTTTTTGTTTCTCTGTTCCACGGCACGTTGGTGCTCAGAAACTTGTGTGCAAATTTGTCTATGTGTCTCCCCCACGTAGATGGCTCGGCTTTTCTGCATGGGATGGCGTATACAGCTGCTTGTGTATCGGACAGCGGATACAGTGGATACAGTCTATTGTAGATTTCAGTTCTGGAGCTGGCTGGAGTGCTTCATGTACCTGTGCTGGGTTTTTGATCCTCGGCCGAGTGTTGTACCGGTGGGTTAGATGCGTAGGTTTGTACTTGGTAAGGCTGTACCGATCAGCATTTTTTCTGCCGAACAGATTCCGATCCGATCAGCTACAAATTGATTGGTGTACCAATCCGATTTAACCGAACGGATCACTACAGATTTTTAACAATTTTTTTTTCTGGCTTACACAAACTTGTAGGCTAACAAATTTGTAGGCTAATGAAAACATAGGAATACATTTTTTTTACCCAAATAAAAGTAAAAATTTGTCCGTTATTAACCTTAGCCTACAAAATGTAAAACATGTCGGCCTAGCCTAAATTAAAATCCTAAATTAAAATAAAAGTAACAAACATGTGGAGAAACAGAATTTACTTATTGCCAAGGGTCCGGCAAAAATAGAAAATCTGCAGGTTTTTATTTGCCGAACCGATTTTTGCCGATCAGCCCAAAATCTGCCAAAATCTGTTCGGTACAGCCTTAGTACTTGGGTTGGTGGTGGGGATTCTGGAGGATCTGGAGAATGAATGGCTGTCTCGACTCCAAGAAACAGAGAAACAAAAAGAAAAGTGGTGTTGCTGACCATCAGATGCACATGAACCACACCTTCGCTTGGGAAGGCACGCATGTGCTCATTAAGTCCACCACCAAAAATGGCTCCCACCTCCGTGCACTGGAGTGCATTGCCATCCGACACATTAGTCAGGCTAAAGGGCCATCGATGAACATCCAGCCGGAACCTGCACACTAGGGATGGGTCGGTTCCGGTTTCGGTTTTCACGCCCACAAAACCTCGGTTTCGGTATCGGTTTTTGCCACCATCCACCCCAACCAGATTTTCCTAATTTTTTTTTCTTGCAACTAGCTTCAACTTTTACACCTGCTTTCACTTTCAGCAGCGTCATAGACTGTGGGTATAGCTGTGGCACCATTTTTCTTTACTATTTTCGTTTTAATAGCTAGGAGCTTTGCTGTCATTTATACGTGGAAAATGATAATTATAAAAAAAATGTAAAACAACAAATCATTTTTTGATTTTTCGAACACCGTACGAAAAACCGACACAAAATCCGAATCGGTTTCGGTGTCGGTTTTCAGTAAAAACCGAAAATTCAGTTTCGGTTACCGACCCATCCCTACTGCACACCAAAACATTGTCAAGATTGTGACACCCAATCTAACTGCCAAACTCTCCACACGCTGTGAAAAACTAATACCAACATACGCAGGAGGAGATGAGAGGAAGCCACCATCGCCACAACGTACTAATGCGGGCAAGAGGAAGCAACGGCGCGGAAGTTTTAAATGCACAACATGGCCAACTAGGTTAGAAGCCTGAAGAAGGTGGAAAATTGTAAGCCAACACCTACCACAATCAAAACCACCGAAAATGTGCTACTACTCCAAATGGGAAAACCAAGTGGAGTAGACAAAACTTTTGGCTTAAAATAAAGCTTATTTATTGACTTTAGATTTCGTTCAGCCAAAGTAACAAAACAAGACAACATGAACTCCTCCGTTTTTAGATGTTAATGATCAAATGGTTAGCTCGTTGGTTAAATTAAAAGTGCTTAAGGCCACTACAAAAAATGACTCCCACCTCCGTGCACTGGAGTGCATTGCCGTCCAACACTTTTAGGCAGGCTAATGTGCCATTGATGAACATCCAGTAACCTTCACACCAAAACATTGTCAAGATTGTGTCATCAAATCGAAATGCCAAACTCTCCACAAGCTGGGAAAAACTGATACCAACATGAGGACATGAGAGGGAGCCACCATCGCCACAGCATACTAATGCAGGCACGAGGAACCAATGGCGCTGAAGTTTGAAAAGCACAACATGGCCAACTAGGTTAGAAACCAGAAACACTACTCGGAAGCCTGAAAAAGATGGACGATTGTGGGCCAACACCTACCACAATTAAAAACCACCGAAAATTCGGTGCTACTCCAAACGGGAAAACCAAGTGGAGTAATAAAACTTTTAGTAATGCTTATTTATTGACTTTACGTAGATCTTTAACAAATTTTTGCAAGTAATTCATGTTCGTTTATGGAGGTAATAGTGGTTTACCAAGCGATAAGCACGTAACAACGGGCATGAACGCAGTGATTGCTGCACAAACAACTTTAAAATGATTCAGTGCTGGAAGTCCGCTACACGACAGTAGATGGTGGAATTTTTCCCGACAATTGGTATCGCAAAGAGTAGAAGTGGATGTAAGGTAAAGACGACTTAAGAAACCTACGTGTACCCTCAGTCAGTAACAAATTGTTGAAAAGATGTAAAATGGTATAGTTGTTACTGTCAGTTAAGTTTAAGTTAGGTTAGTTAATTTGGAACATTAATTCACCACGAAAGAAAAGTTTCCGTTTCAAGTTTTTTTGTGCTGCAAATCACGTTTTGTTGTTATGTCTGCTTCCCGAAACAAGGCCGCTATTTAGCACGGCTATGACTAGCATTTTTTCAAGTGATTTTGAAAACTTTAGACACAATTCTGACGAGTGTTATGAAGCAAAATACCAAGATGATGAAGAGTACCGTTGGTTAGAACAAAACTGGTTTGGCATGGCACTGGTACACTATATAATTACCCTTTTTTCAGAATACCATATTCCTGCAGATATCCATAAATATCAGATGATCCCCGATGTTGTGTGGGCAACTCACCACCCCTAACGTCGGACCCAGCCATACGAAAGGTCATACTCTATCTAAGAGAGTTAGTTTGGAAACTATCGGCTGCATTCTTCTTCTTGTTCTGCCAGACCAAAGCACTCTTAATTGCTCTGTTGTTTTGTCACTTTGACGGATGTAATGTTTTGTTGCGTTTTGGAATCAACCGAATCTACTTGACCAAATCTGGATCGGGTCCGGATAATTTACAAGATTTGACGAATCTGATCCGGATCCTAACCAAATCCAAAATAAAACCTTTATTGATTTGAAGTTCAGCCCTTTGCATTTTATACACACAAAATTTTCTCTCAACCTGAGTAAAGAGCAAATTGAGTAGAGTTAAAAAACATGAGTACACAGTTTCGCAACTTGTTCATTGGTTTTTCCCTTATAACTTCTGAATAGTTATGCTAGCCATTTAAAATTAAATCCATTGGAAAACTGGTGAAAAATTCTACGAATGGTGTATAGGAATGTCGAAATGGGCCAAAAATTTGCAAAGTCATTGTAAAATCGTCCAGACATTAAAAATTATGCCAAATCCGAATTCTACAGATCCGGTTCGGATTCGGTCGATTCCTTCTTCCTAGTTGCTTTGGATATTTAATACTGGTCATTAACCAACTTCGTTGAAAATTGGTTTCCAATGGGCGAAATAGTTATTGACAGGTTAATGGTTGAAATTTGTGATTTAACATTGGTAGTCATCGCAAAGTAGTACATGCCTTACAATTTGTTGAAAGTAAATAAAATATGCACCTTAAGGCTTAAATTAATTCGAGAAAACACGGTATTTAATAACCGTATTCGTTTCGCCCTTGAAACATGGTATTTTGAGCATCAACTTTGTTCCAATTTTTTATTTTAGCGTACTATCGGAAATATCGCAAAATTTTTATGTATGATCTCGCTAACAGAATATTTTATCAATATCCAGCGAATTTTCGACAGCTCTAAAGGAACTTGAGATAAAACTCCTTCCTTACTGTTTTCCTCAAGCTTCCAGGTTAGTCATTTGTCAAAACTACATCACCGTTACGCTCGTTGTGTTTTGAAATCTGCCGTGACTGTGGCCTCCAATATTTGTTGGCATTGTTGCTCACTCGACCGTGAATACCCAAGACGACATTTATAGGGTGCCATGTGGAGACTACATTGGTGAGGCATGAAAGGGAGTAAGAAATAGGGTGAAACAACAGGTGTCAAACACGAGGAAGAAAACGGTGTTGCAGCCCACCACATGAGCACTCGACATAGGATTGACTGGGAAAAAACAACCACTCTATTGGTGTCGAATTCAAAAAATGACAAGCATCTACGAGGACTGGAATCCGTAGCAATTCAAACGCACATCGAGAAGGATAAGCCAGGCTTCATAAGCCAGGGGAACATACAGGCTTTCTCGAATCCAGCGATTAAATATATCGTGCGATACGACCCAAGCAATCATCTGTGCAAGAAGTGGGACAAGGTTGACGGATACAGTAGGATACGGCCAGACCAAATTCGAATTGCGGCGTGAGCAACGATGTAAATAAAAGAAAAAAAAAAACAGCACAACGCCAGATGAACGCAGTCGAAGCGTACTTCAACAACCTTTCAGGACTGTCGAAAATTCACGAATACTGAGCGTTTGTATTAATTTTGTGAGAATGTGCGTTTTAAACAGATCTGTTCAGTTTTTTTTGGATAATTTGAAATTAAGTTGCGCACAACTTGGTGCGGCTATTAGCGCTTCAACATCGAGTTGCCAAGAAACGTGTTTGAAGTGTTTAGTCGTTCCCACTGTTATGTGTGAACTCGCAACTTGAATCCTTTTTTTTTTTTTTTATAAAATCCTTTTAATAAATGTTTACAATTTGAAAAACAAACTTTCAACTTGGGTAACAATGTTGTTGTGCATTCCAAGAAGAGAAACGATGAATTTTATTAACATTACAAGATTTGCAATCAAGTTTGTACCAGGCAGATTTTTCCACGCTGATATTGCTGAACAGAGTCAGATTGAAAAAAAAAAAGTTAGCCACACCCCCACTACAAAAACAAATCGAGCCTTTTTAAAAACTAAAAATTGGTAGCGAGCAAGTAGGCGTATTTTTTTTGCTGTATTATTATTTTTTGACTCGTCTCAGTGTTTATGGCCTACGTACCGTCGAATGTCGATACAGAAAATAACTTGATAAATTACATAACGTAGGCACAAAAAATAGTGGGGTGAATACAAACACCGCTAAGTTTACAGTTGGTGAATTGACATTTCTGGTTAAGTAAACCAAGGAAAAAAGGCCCGTGCGACGGGGCTGATGCAACACCAACATTTTTTAAGCTACTTTACAACTCGCGGATTACAAAAACCAATATGTTATCCAGTCAAGAAGTACAGAAGGGATCACGGTTTCGTCCCGTTGCACAACTGACTAAAAATTGTTCGTGTTTGGGCTTCCGAATCGGAAAGGTGGTAAACAAGCTGATCGGTACAAGACTGGTTTAGCAAGATCTTTTGGAATACTCACCATTAGTTTTTTTGTGATCGGCCTACCGATCATTTTTGAGCTTTTGGGTTGAAAGCTGATCGATACAAACTTGACAGCAATAGTAACGTAGGACTCAACGAGTGGTTTTACAACAAAATACCATAATCTTGGTAAATGATACACAGTTTGTCCTATTAAGTTAGATAAACAAAAAACAAAAAAGAGGTTTGATCATTATTTTGAAAATCACAGTTGGCATTTGCCAAAGTTGCAGGATGAAACCCTATAACAACCCCCCCCGTCCGTTACAGCAGTGAAACACAAGGAACAAAACAAGAAAATATGAAATCGATGGATTAACGTGGCTTCTCCGGCTTCCGGTGTTCAAAAAGGAAAACCAAAGAACTGCAGTACTATAGAATCGCAGAAGTACAAGAAAATTCATTGGCCCACGTACAAAAAAACCTAAGAACGTTTTCAGTCGTCACTTGGAAGATTTTCGCATTTTTTTTAAAGTTCTGCGCGAACAGAGATGCTTGTAAGGGTAGATAACAAACCAGCTATGGCTTGTCCATGAAGTAAGGTTGCCCGTTGTGATCACGGCGGCGAGTCACAATTTCGCAACCCGTTTCCGTCACTAAAAGCGTTTGCTCAAACTGTGCTGAGCATTTGCCATCCTGGGTTACAGCAGTCCAGTTATCAGGCCAGATCTCATCTCGCCAAGTACCTGAAAATACACGACATAAATATAAGAGGACTAGAATGTTGGGTAAACACAATGGCACAGCGGTCGTCAGGATGGGGCAGTATTTAATGAATATTGTTGATTTGTTTGTAAGTAACTCGTGCTTTAATGAATTTCACGATGAACACTAATTCAGAAGCAGTAGCCAACAGCTCTTGTCGTTGCAACATTTTACAGTGAATATAAAGCCTGGGCAAACAACAGGTAGGAAACCGAAGCACTAGATCTACAATTAGTCGGAAAAATCCATTAAAGTTCCAAAATACAGATTTACTTTCACACCAGACATGCTCAAGTTTAAAAGTCGGGATCACAACTGTATCCGGAAATTTTTGACAAACCACAAATGTAGAATAACAGTTCGTTTGTCTTAGTACGCGAAAAATTCCAAGGTTTTTGCTGTATCCTATATCTCACATCACTTTGGCTGGGATTCCAAATTCGAATCCCGACCAAACTACAGTCAAACCTCGTTATAACAATACCTCTTATAACAATAAACCTGTTATAACAATGAAATTTTCGAGGCTCTTTAAGCAGCAATGCATGCAAAAGTGATTGTTTATAACAATAAACCTGATATAACATTTTACTTTTCAAGGACCCTTGGACATCGTTATAAAGAGGTTTCACTGTAATGTGAGCTGCAGGCTTCAACAAAAACCTTACAATTTTTCGCCTGACGAAGACAAGCAGAGTGTTATATATTTTCAGTTTGTAGAACGGAAAGGAAGGATGGGGGAACCCAAGCGTGTCAACACAACCAAAAAATATAGCAAGTTTCAAATCTCAATACAGTAAAACCTCTTTAATACGAACTTTAAGGGGACTGCTAAAAATGTTCTTATTAACCGTAGTTCTTATAACGGACGAGAGAAATTGGACTGCAACTTACCAAGATGGAGTCAACTAGCGATTGATGTTTTGCGTGAAACAAAACGAAATTCAAGGGGGAGGAAAAAGAAACCGTTAAGAACAGCAAATTCGTAAAAATAAGCTAGAATTGTAAATATATCGTCTTATCCGTACTTTCGTATTAACAGAGTTCGTTATAGCCATATATATTTAGTGCTGACTGAGTAGCTGACCAAACAAAATCTTGAAAAGAGTTCTTATTAAGGGGGAATTCTTGTTATCCGAGTTCCTATTAACGAGGTTATACTGTAATACTAAAAAATAGGTAAACTCAAGTCCACCAATAGAGAGAAAAGAATACAAACTTTTTTTCTCTCTTGAACTTTTAACTTTTACGAGCGTCGATTGTTTCCCTAACTGCCAACTACCACTTGTTGTACTTTAATTTTTTTTTTTTAACGAGGAGAAATTTACTATTAGTTCGCACCAATCTTGGACGACTACATTTGACCAAGGAATCAACAAGTCGTGGTCTGCAACCCAACTGTTGGTCTTTTGGAGGTCTCAAGGGACCCAAAATGGTAGTTGGTGGCTAGTTTTCACTCTTCTGCGTATTATTAATAGTAGTTTGCGTTAAAAATGCACCGCTGCACAAAAATGACTTCGGCCGACATTTTGTGGTTCGACGTTAAGGTAGTGAGATTATAACCAAGTTACAGCCTTTATTGAGCCAAAAATAATTATGAACAATGTATTATAATTTGTGGAGCTCCGATGGCTTACCAGCTGCTCCTAAAATCGATGCTTTCATGATCGAGGCAGCCACAAACGACAGATTTCCTAAGTCTGATGCCAACATTGGGCCATCAGTTTGTGTTGACTGAACCCTTCACTGAGACCTATTTTTTTAACTTCCAACTTCTATAAAGCAGGGGAAAATCCAGCCCTTCATAATGGATTTAATGCCCGCTGAAGAGCACAGACAAAGACTTTCTGCGGTCATCAATCTAGGGGAAGATGAAGTAACAAATTGTTTTTCCTCGCGAAGGTAAAAGAAGGTAAAAAAAAAAAAAAAAAAAAAATTTGGTGTCAAATCGATGTTTTCTGCTGAAAAAAAAATAGTTGCTTGTTCACAGTAATTTAAGTGCATCTCATCAAACTGAAGTTCTGACAAAATTTACGCACAGCCTACGCCCACTGTTGTGATATAGGGGTGTGCAAGTAGAATAATTCTAATTCGAGCCGAGCCGTGCCAAGTTTGCAATAGAAGAGTCGAGTATCGAGCCGAGTTCAAGTAATTAGTGAACACACTTACTTTGCATGTCTTTTTTTATTTGTTAGTGTATAATCTGCTTAACAGACTGTGGGTCAACGTGGTACAACTGGTTTTCCAATGTTTAGAATATAACTTTAAAATGGTATTGGCTAGTGGCTTTTAATTTGCACTGCCGGAAAGCTCTCGACGAGACCATAAATTTGATGTATTTGAACGTCAAAATCGCTCAAAAAATGGTGAAGTTGTCACATTTTCACCAGATTCGAGTTTTCAAAGTATGGATGGAAGCGACGGGCGGAGTTCAAGTACATGCTGCATACTCGGCTCGAATTTTTCGATTATCGCACATCATTCGTTCATCTAATTGCTCGAAAAAGCAAAAAATAACACAAAATTTGTTAAATCCGTAGTATTTGAGATTTCCAGAAAAATTTCAACGCTCTGCGATTTGTTATTGGTCCAACATATGTTAAAGTGGGCATAACACCAGAGAATTTCAAGCTAAAACAATTACTGCAATTCCAAGATTTTTGAAAATCGTGGAATAGTGGAAAAATCATCATCTCTGCTGGAGAATTGGAAAGACAGAATGCCAGCAATAATCGATTAGGAATTTGACTTGTTATCGCTCTTAGGAAGGCATAATGAAAATGTATCGATTGGCACTTAAGTAGTGTCACAACAATGCTTGTCTTGATGTTTTGCTTATTTGCGGCTCAAGTCATTTCTACTTTCATATTACAGTGAAACCTCTTCGTCACAATGTCCAAGGGTCCTTGGAAATAGAATGTTTTATCCGGTTTATCATTGTAAACTAACACTTTCAAACACATTTAGTAATACAGAAGTATTTGTCGAAAATGGCATTAGTAAGCAGTACAAAATCAAGGATGTTATTAAAATTTTGGGATTTGAATCCAGCACCAGGAGAATTTACTAGTATGCCAACTAATACGTCCGATACCAAGCTGAATTAGAGCCTTGCTAAAGTCATCCATGACGTGTCATCATAGCAGACATTTATTCCTTCGGAATGTGCAAGCACAAAAATGCTACTCGTCCGATATTTGAGTCGTCTTATATTGCGGTTATTACGGTATGGGCAAGACTGACTGAATGAAGCGTATTGTTTGCCTGCCTACCTTCTGATATCATGGGTTCAATAGTGAAAGCATGACCAGGTTTCATTACGCCTATTGCCTTGTTTTCTGAAAGTAAACAAAAAATTGAATGTTAATATTTACAGAAGGATGACACTTTACTCCCGGTTGCGATTATTAAGATCAAAACCACTTGGATGTTCAGAAAATACTCATAGTTAACAGTGAAATTGTGTAGTCATGATGTTCATCTAGGTGCGGCAGGGGTCGCACAAGATCACACGTAAACAATTCAAGCAAGTTTCAAGAACTTTTCCCAAAAATAACGTAATTTTTCAAGGACGTATCCAGGAGCCAAAGAGCTTTATTATTCAACCAACTAATTCAAATAGACTCGACTTCAAATGGGACACAGTTTACCAGATCTCACCAAAAAAATTGTTCCATGCTGCACGTACACACTAAAAAAAAAAAAAAAAAAAAAAAAAAAAAAAAAAGGAAAAAAAAGCCACTGGAAAAAAAAATTTGTTTTCTGGCTTTTTTTTCACATTGTTGCAGTTAAGTGAGGTCAATTGCCTTAATTCGAATTTCACAAGGCTGGGTAAGGAGTTTCAACAGGCAACGTGTTTTCCTTTGTTTTTTTTCTTCCATCAGCTTTTTTTCCCCTAAATTTAAAATATCACCTCGCTTACTTTGAAAATTTTAGTCCATGTTTATGTCTTGTACGCTTAGATTTCAAAGGAAAGGATATTCACCATTCCAATATCCTTGCAAATTTTCAACAGTCTGGTTTTTCCAAAATTGGAGGGGCTCAGAACGACTGTCTTCGTTAGGCTACCACATCAACGCTCACTTCGTCGTGATCGTTCATCTGCATTCACGGAGTAGGCGGTGATGTGGTAGCCTGACAGACAGTTGTTCTGAGCCCCTCCAATCCCAGAAAACCAGACTATCAAAAATTTTCAAAGATTTTGGAATGGTGAATACCCTTTTTCCTCGATTTGTTTTTAACTGAGAAACTAATAATACGCATGGAAAAGCAGAATTTAAAAGAGAGTTAAACAAAACAGCATTCCACGGCAAACGTGCAAGTTATTTAAGAGAAATTGCGAGTTTGTCCTTTATATTGCTCAAAGCTAGAGCATTAGTTTAAATTACAATAACTCAATTGTATTTTTTTTACCGACTTGAGGATGAACTCTTTTAGTAGCAATTCCATTCAAACTTTAAATTACGACCAAAAAATTAAATTCCTTTCAAGGACATAGCTAAAGATTTAAAAGAATTCAGGGCCTTGACTTTTTCCTTCACAAATCCAAGCACTATCAAGAACTTCAAGCACCTTGTGCAAATCCTTGCCTGGACGCCACATTTTCCGAGTAATCGCAATTTCCGAGATACTTTCTACAGGAAAATAGTAACGCTTCCATTGCAGTTTTTGTAATTCCACGACCCTAAGTTAAGAATTAAATGAATTCATGAGATACTTTTTTTGCTGTGTTACAAAATCAAGCACAAAGCCGATTCCTTACCCGCTTGCTCATTTGAACTAATGCCCATGCTGTTTTTTTTTTTTTTTGGTTTTCTAATATTGGTAATTAAGTAGAAAGGTATCCCAACTCTGTTCTTGTTGGAAAAAAAAACCCTTGATTCTTCAAATCACACAACACTAAGGTTGATGTTTACGTTTTGTACGCTTAGATTTCAAAGTAAAGGATATTTACTGTTCCAATATCCTTGCAAATTTTCGACAGTCAGGTTTTTCTGGAGTTGGAAGGGCTCAGAACGACTGTCTTCATCAGGCTACCACATCACCGCTTAAAGTAAGCACCTAAGCGGTGATGTGGTAGCCTGATGAAGACAATCGTTCTGAGCCCCTCCAACTCCAGAAAAACCTGACTGTCGAAGATTTGCAAGGATATTTGGAACAGTAAATACCCTTTATTTTGAAATCTAAGCGTTCAAAACGTAAACATGGACTCGAATTTTCAAAGTAAGCGATGTGACATTTTTAAACTAAGGTTGGTTTACAGAAATTCTGTGGGAGCCGAAACCACAACTATTTGACGACAATTAATAGATAAACAATGGCAGAGAATCAAAAATCTGAAAGCTAACATGTGCCCGTGCCTGTTAACCCTTTCAGGCCCACCGTTGCAAAATGATAACAGCTGCAAGATGGTGGAGCAGAAACTAAGTCCCAACTCGCACTGCAAGCTTTGTGAGGGACCCCAAGCAAAGCAAAGCGAGCAGCAACAGCCCAGCGGTTAGCGTCCTCGTCTCCAAACCAAGTGAACACCGGCTCGAATCCCGCGACTGACCCAACTACCATTTAAAAAAAAATAACAATAATAACCGTAATTAATTTGGGCTTGAAAGGGTTAAGACACAGAAAGGGGCATTAAGTTTCTAAACCTTCTAGTTACATGTCTAAAACTTACTTGCATAATGAGGCACACTGGGAGCAGTGTGAAATAACCTAAAAAATAAGAATTAACACAAAAAATACAAATTAGAACAAAGTCTAATAATAACTAAATACTTAAAGACGTAAAGTTAAGATGGGAGATAAACCATGTAAATTATGACGTTTGTTTGCCCCTCAAAAAAAAGGTCGGTTATAATTTTAACATAAATGCACAAAAACATTCTGTAATCTTACCTGTGGATTCCATGGCCACAGTAACTTCTTACGACGGAGAAACCATGCGCTTGTGCATGTTTCTGAATAATATTTCCTACTTCACGGTATTTCGTTCCAGGTTTGACTAAAATGAACACATAAAGGAAGAGGACCATTAAAAATGCACGAGCAAAAAATATACTGACCCTTTTAGGGACAGGAGTGCCTGAATGAGCATGTGCTTTCAAAGACAGATGTGCCCGACTGCGGCTAATACAACATAGTTTTAAATACCTTCAAAAGAGGGGTCCGAAGACCCCCCCCCCCCATACACACACACACTTTTTTACAAAGAAATCTATTGCCATCACAAGACGAGAGCCCACTGGGCTCCCTTCACCAAATAATAATAATAATAATAAAGTGTTTGCTATACGAGATACAACTTTCACGGAACTTTACTAGTAACTTAAAAAATAGAATCTTTTTCTAAAAATTAATATTCGGTACATGAAAATGTATGTTGGTTTAATTCACAGAAAACAAATATCCATAAGGAGATTTCATTAAAAAATCCGTAATTGGAACTACTTTGAAACTCACTAATATCCTGGTGAAGGTTTTATTGACGACAAAGCGATAACGACTACCTCAATACAACCGGTTTTTTTTTTTATAACACTGGAGAACATCGGAGAAAATATTCTTCTTAAATATTCAATGGAGAGAACGTCTGTCTACCTTCTTCAGCAGCACTCACTTCATGAGACAACATTGGTTGGAATCACAGGTCTTATGCTTGTTAAATCAACACTATAAGCTGAACTAATTTCTCATCACTTACCAATTTCAATTGCTTTATCGAGGCATTCCCACGCCATCTTCACCAGCTGTTTCTTATTATTGTCGACGTTTCCCAATAAAAAGGTTTCATTCAAATCACCATGAAACCCTCTGTGATACACAGTTATATCAACTGAAACACAATGGACTATGGTTTTCACAACAAACAAAAAATAACTAATGACTTGCTGTGATACAGCTTAAGGTTTGCTCACCATTACAAATATCACCGTCTTGCATCGGCCGAAGATCTGGTATCCCGTGGCAAATGACTTCGTTCACTGACCTGCAAGACATTCATAGAAGTTACAGATGACATTTCTTAAACAACAGTAACACATTACGCACCAACTTACTGACGACACTGACATTGACCCATTACTGCCTCATGTAACCATCCATTCAGAAAATTGTACGCCATTTTTGAGTTTGATCGTAGCCTCCACTTCTTGTAAGGCCTGCCCTCCATTTTTTGCCGCAGCAGCTTATTAAACTCGCCTTTCAGCAAGTATCGAATGCCAGGAAAGGAAGGTCATGGACATTCATCAGCACAGCCTCTGTCGTATGTGGTATTGTGTCGAATAGCCAGGGACTCCAAGCTTCTTACATGTACTGGGAACCTAATGTCGTGAGAGGTATCTTTCGAACCTACAAAGCTCCATCAGTTTTCTGTTCCAAGCTCCACAAATGTTATTCTTGAACCCTTACCCCCATCCCCCAGATCTCGCTTGAACCATTGTTACCCGACTTGCTGATGGAAAGCGGCAACTTCAACTTCAGCTTGCCTTCAACCGCCGGCACCTGCTGTAGCTAAAGGTTACGATTCACCCAAGCTACCACCGCCAGACATTAGCACCCTTAGCAAGGTTGTGTACAAAGTTCCTTGCCTTGATTGCAAGTCTGTCTACATTGGCGAGACCATGAGGAGGCTGGCGGGGAGGAACAAATAGGTGCCACCAGTCAAGGAGAGAAAAAGTAATGGCATCACCCTACTCTGCAAGAAGACCAATCACAATATTGCTCGGGACCAAATTTCGGTTCTGTTGCACTCCCAATACCAAGCAAGGAGCCCATTTGCATGCTCTGAGTCTTTATCTATTAAACGTTTCTCTCACAGTCGAGGTCCCCTTACGAACCTCACTGGTCCAACCTACAATCCGACTGAAACAATCATCTTGTCCGAACTGCCTGCCAAATTGGACGAGAGCTGGGAGCTTCATTCACCACTTCCAGCCAGTCCAGAACGACGCTTAGAAAGCAGTGATCACGGCGAGTGGGATGGAAGTTTAACTTTCTGCATCACTTGACAAAATGTGGCAGCTGTTGTTTTCAAACTAATTCTGATGAAGAAGAATGGTGTTGTTAAAAAGTTCATGTAGACCGTCTCAGGCAAACTTTGTCCTCTTCAGACTAGTGGTGTTAGCCTTATTGTTTTTTTTTCATCAATTTATCGCCACTGTTATTGCTGGTTACCGGTGTTTCATGTTTCCAGGAATTGCAAACTTCAACTGAAAATCCCAAGCACTTTCAAGGCTTGCAAGGTTCTGTGCGAACTCTGACACTAAGACATCCGCATTATAATTGCAGTCATGTACTTCTTTGGAAGTTGCGAAAACAAAAGTACAATTAAGCTTATATTCGTATAATTCGGTACAGTAGCACCTCGATTATCCAAACTAATTGGTAACTGGGACCGAAGGGTGTTCGTATAATCGAAAATTCGGATAATCAATTTACATGCAAAATAAGAGGAAAACTTTTGTCTTTAGGGCTCGTTTACGCAACGAGATCTTCTCGCTCGCCGAAAGCTATTTGCTAGACAACCGTTATTTATTTACGATTAATTTCCCGTTTCTATTAAACGAATGCGGTAATAGACAACAAATTAAATGTATTATAAATAACAACACGGACAAAGAACAAAGTGCAACAGTCATTTTAAACACAGCTACAACATTGTTGCCATTTCACACTATTTCCAAAATTTGCTCTTCTCGCTGAAAAAACAGCTCCTAGCAGTGATCAAACAACGGCAGAATAAATAGCAACTCGCAGCGAGAATTCAAAATCCAACATGGCGTCCATTTCGTAGTTATCGAATCGAAGACAACCCTTCAAATGCCGGTATTCAGGAATCTGTCCGTCGTCGTGTACTGCAGTACAAATTGTTTACTTGTTGTCATAAATTACGCTGTCATGTTGCACGCATAGTACGTCGTATCGCGAGGCACGAGGAGAAAATTAGCGTCCGCGTTGTTGCCATGGTTACTATGTATAGACAACTCGAAAGCCGCATTCTCCGACAACGGCGAGAAGCAGCCAGCAGATTTAGTATTGACTAGTAAAAAACTAGTAAGCGAAAAAATTGTCCCTACGTAAACGCGCCCTTACTCCGGTTTTAGTGTTTTTGAACTATGCTTGACTGTATAGGAAAGTTTTGCACATAACGACTACAGAAACATAAATAAAGCAAAGTCAGTGCTAATTCCTTATCTAAAAAACAACAAATTTCTGAATATTTTGTAAGAATGGGAGTTCGGATAATCGAGGTTCTACTGTACCCAGAACACAATAAAAGAAGAGAAAGTAAACCTATAAGGAACACAGACCAAAAAAAAAAAAAATAATTCACACAACAATGCAAAATCTTTATACTTACGTACAACACGATTTTGGACAATTGTAGTAATTCAGGCATGACGGATAACATGCATGATTAATACGTGCTTCGTGAATTACCGTAAATCGCCTAATAAACGCCCTGGCTTCGTTAACGCCCACCCCCCAAAAATGCCTTAAGGTCAGAAATCGTATAGTAGCTTTATTAACCCCCCCCCCCTCTCTCTCCAATCTTTTTTTTAGTCAATCATGAAATTGACTAAAAGCTTCAAACGTTTAAAGAAATCAACGCATTATCCCTTTAAATCTTGGTTGTTCTGCAGCAAAATTAACGAAAAGATTCATAAATTTTACGAAATCAACATTTAATTCAACACGATTCACGGGAGCATTTGTAATCGCGCAAAAGTCGACAATATTAGGCCTATGCGATCGATCATTGATGTGCGTAATATGGATTCAGTCTAGTGAAAACGCTATACCTTCTTCTCATTTATTCTCAAATTTAATTTATTAGCTCGTCCTCTTTCTAATATCTAACATAATTCAAAGTTAAAACTAATTTTTAACCATCACAAAACCTTCAAAACAGACACGCTATTCACGATCGGAAAACGCCAACCGAAGTAACGTCATAACGGACGCGGTAGACCGGATCTTTCAAGCGCTTACGCAGTCTTGACGCGTCCACTACTGGGGCCCCACGGGTCCAGACCTACGCGTCTATTTCTGCCGGAACTTCCGTCTTAGACGACAATATACAACTCTGTGGTGATAAATGTCAACACAAGCGTTTTCCAGCGGGTGAATCACGTTGTCTGTTTTAGAGGTTTGTGTGTTTGAAGGCTAAATATTAGTTTTAACTTTGAATTATGACGATCTAATAAACTAAATTTGAGAATAAATGGGAAAAAGGTAGTGTTTTCACTAGACGGAATCCATATTACGCACATCAATGATCGATCGCGTAGGCCTAATATTGCTGACTTTACCGTAATTCCAAATGCTCCCGTGAATAGTGTTGGATTAAATGTTGATTTCGTTAAATTTATGAACATTTTCGTTAATTTTGCTGCAGCACAACCAAGATTTAAAGGGATAAAGCGTTGATTTCGGTAAACTTTTAATCAATTTTCCGATTCGCTAAAAAGAAAAAAAGATTGTGTTAATGCTAGATTGAACCCAGACCACGCACGTGAATAATCAACTTTACCGTGATGGATTTAGGCCTAAACGGCCACCCCAAAAAATATGTTTAGGTCAGAAATTTTGTTTTAGCCTTGTTAACGCCCCTCCACTTTTTTATCGAATTAATTTTAGCCGCCCATGGGCGTTTAATAGGCGATTTACGGTAAGCGTTCAATGCAACCACAACAATGTAAAACAAGTATTTTTTAAAACATTATCTGTATACTTACGTACAACACGATTTTGGAAAATTGTAGTAATTCAGGGGTGAAGGATAACATTCACGATCAATGCATGCTTCATGAACTAAGCGGTCAATTTCCTCAGTAGTGACTCCAACCGCCATTGCTTTTGCGGCAACATCTAAAACTTCTCGGCCAAGCTGAAACCAAATTCGTTGACAAGACGTGAATTCACATAACCAGGAATAAATAATGCATGTCAATTCGTAGTCATCTAAACGCCGACACAAATCAATACAGTAAAGTTCAGCCGATATCGATGATGGCATTACACGTACTCGCCTGTAAACATACAATTCCAGGACTTTTCAATGACAATTCAAGGACCAGAAAAAAAATTAATCGGCAAATAAAACAATTAAAAGCTTTGAGTGAAATGCGTTCACAAATTTTACCTTGGTTTGGATGAGAAATACTGGTGCTCAATTGCTACAATCCCGGATTGATGCAGCGATTTTATGTTTAATTCCTATGCACTCTGTGTGACACTTTATTTGATTGCACACCGATTTCCAACATGGAAAACAGAAGTACAATTTTCTGTTACACAAACTTCCACGAAAATTCCAAGACTTAAAGTAGCGCTGCTATGATGATGCTACTGTGAATGCATTATCAACATTACCTTCAAAAGAGCGAAATTCCTTCATTTTACGCACACTCCCTCATTAAAGATAGTCTTCTATCTAGCTAGACAGAGGACAATCTTTAATGTGGGTATGTGCGTACAATGGAGGAATTGCGCTTATTTGAAGGGAATAGCATTTTCAAATTTTTCAAGCGCGTTTCCAGGCCTGGAATTTTATTTCATTTTCCAGGACATTTCCAAGGTTTCAAGGACCCGTACAAACCCTGACTAGTCAATAAAATCTAACCAGAGTTAGACCAAAGTTCTACTCAGTTCTTAAGGGAGCCTGAAGACAGACAAAGTTTTGCCGAAAATTTGCAAGACTAAGAGGGTCTTCGTTTTGAAATTGAGCGGAATTAGTGGTGAAGATTTTATTGACGATATCTGGGTCACTGTACAAAAATGGTTTTCCAGATTCAAGGACATAACTTGCACATACTGTATATCCAACAAAGAAAATTTGGTACTATGCACCAAAATGATCAAATATTGACTAAACGTCCTGAAACCAAACTATACTGTTTTAACCATACCTTTCCAGCAACGCGCATGCCTTCGAGTTCTTCATCATCTAGCACCTTGATAAATGCTGTACCTCTTACAGCCAGTTCACTAAGAGGTTGACCTGCAAAAAGTTTGAAATTTGCTACTATTGTAAATTTTCCCCAAAAAGTAGTACACACACAAATAATCAACATCGTAGTCTACTCACCCTTGACATGGTCTGCATAATCTGTTCGCGGTATATGATCTGGGACTTCGCGCTTGGGGGTCTGTAACACGGAACGAAAAGACATTCATTTAATAATGTACACACTCTCGTCACCTTGCAAACGAACGATGCACTTTGTAGGGTACATCCAGGACAAAAACAGTTTGCAGCCGCAAAAGCTTAGACTCTTTCACCAAAGGGAAGTAAAGCAGCACCCATCTGCTTCATACATATTTCATATTGTTATTTGTTAGTCAGTATGGTCGGTGGACAAGCTACATCAACAGCACTAGACATCATAGTATTCCCTGTGCTGGCAAGAGACACAAAGAAACTGTAGTCAAAGCCAAAACAAAAAATAGTTCAGCAAACTACTTAACAGCTAACTGCGTCGACATAATTCAGTCAAAGTTGGTTCATGACCCCCCCTACATTACTGTAATGACCCGCATTTTTAACGTTCTCTTTTTAAAACTGAAGTTGTGTCTGAATCTATAACTTGATAAAATTTCAACCCATTTTATTGTTATTGCTTCTGAAAGAGTTCTTGAATTAATAAATTTTATTTTTTAGTATTAAGACTTAAATAAAATTAACGATTTGTGTGTTGATAGGTTTCCAAGTTGGACCACGACTTTCCGGTGAGGCAATCATGATTCGCTTGCAACGCAGAATATGTGTTCCACCTAGATTAAATTACAGGGTTTGCACAGTGCAAGCTTTTACTTTTTCAAATATTTTCTAGTACTGAAGTATTACCTGAGAACACCCCAAACATTGACCTCAGTCACGAACAATACATTTTTTCCAAGACCAAATTTAATTACGTAAAGCAATCTTGCGAAAATGTCGTTGCAAAACATACTGTGAAATACCAAATCACAAATTACACGAACTTCAAAAAAAGTTTGCTCATGCACTTTTACAACATCAAGATTGACCTAATCTCGCAAATTTTTGACGACACACTGCCGTCTTCTTCAAGCCACTAGGACTTCCGGTCTTTTTAGTAAATTTTTCACTCCAAGGATATTACGTGGATTTGAATTCGAACGGCACCATAGCCACCTGTATCCGCAGTGTTGTACCACTGTTTATCAAGGCAGCTGCTGACAACTTTGTTGCCTAGGTGAAAAAAACTAGGAAAGGCAGGGCTCAAATTCGAGATTAGGTCAGTCTCGATGTTGTGAAAGTTAGAACACTTTTTTTGAAATTCATGTAAAGCAATCTTGATGCACTGACAGCAACATTACACTGAGGGTTACAGGAGAATTTCTAGAATTCCAGTGAAATCTTCATAAAAAAATTTTACTTGGAAGCTGTATGAACGCTGCAGTATCCTGTAACTGTAATCTAACCAGAAATCACACAAAGCTGTACGTATTAATTATGCACAAAAACCGGTTGCCAACTTACAACTTGAAAGGGACGCAGTTTCCCACTAAAATTGAAATGTGGCCACGGGTTATAAATCTCCGCAGCCGAATTTAGGCTATCTTCTGTAAAAGAAAAAAAAAACAAGTTAAAAAGACTACCAGAAGAGTTTTTAATTAAATGCCTTCACCAAATTTTCACCGTTCTGAACTGCATTTAAATCTCAAGAACATAATCATCTTGCCAGTGGGATACTGGTTACAAGCAAGTCAACAAGTCAATGGGCTTCCACGCAAATAACCATTGTAGACAAGGCAGTGAACTCTACTTAAAAAATGAACCATCTTCTACTTTGAATGTTCGAAATCAATCGATCACAATAGTAACGCTCAAATTCAAAAACAAAAATACTCTCAGTACGGTATTTTGCGAATTTTCGATAAGCCTAATAGTCCGAGTGGTGTAAATTTCGGTCTCTCCTATCTTCTTCAGGCTTCCTTTCTTGTGCTTGCTTCTGTTTTACCTTGTCATGAGTGCCAGTGTTTTTGAAAATGTGTGGAAACCGTTGCCCACTGTACTTCTCGCGTGTCGTCTGCTCAACGCTCGCACGATCCCATTTGCGCGAGAGGTGTGCCCCCAACTCCACTGGCACTCATGACAAGGTAAAACAGAAGCAAGCACAAGAAAGGAAGCCTGAAGAAGATAGGAGAGACCGAAATTTACACCACTCGGACTATTAGGCCTATCGAAAATTCGCAAAATACCGTACTGAGAGTATTTTTGTTTTTGAATTTGACCGTTACTATTGTGATCGATTGAACTCTGCTTAAATAATCAACATAAGCACTTTGGAAAAGACTGTCCAATTTGTAGCCGATTTACAGATCTGAGTACGTTGCAGTAAATGTTCCACAAGCAGCTCAAGAAATGGCTGTTGTTTATTCCCTGTACGTTGTTTGGTTACACGAGCACGCGGTAGCTACAGAAGGACCAAACCCAGAAATTGCAACATATCACCTAAATCGATAGAAACTGGCATCAACCACTCAATACAGGCAACATCACTATAATATGCTCAGAGTATTGCGTGAAGAGCCTGGACCAGCAGTGGGCAACAAGGTGTCTCTATTGTGGTTTTTCTTGTAGGAAGGAATGTTGATTTACCAATGGTTATTTCTTCCAAGATCAGGAATTACAATTACCATCTTGTATATGGACACTTTTTAAACTTTACCATGTTGCTGTTACAACCTCAAGCAATGCCAGATCTCGCGCACTGTTCGATTTCTCTTGGTCGTGCATGAAAAATGTTCCGTGGTAACCCGTCACAGAACAGATTCCATATAGGCTTGATAATAATTACCAATGAATAACTGGCCATGATTTTAGAGTAACCTCTCAAACCAGGAAACAGAAACAAGGTGTAAAAACGTCCAATATAAAACATCTGGCAACTATTGCATAACATTTTAGTACGACTGTGCGAAAATCGAAACTTTCTATTCGATTTCGATGTTATTACATTGTCAAAATCGAATCGAATCCGACCAAATGAAAATTGTAAAATTCGATTAACGAGATTCCCATCGCGTAACTAGATCTCCATGGAGTATCGCGATGAATTATTTTCAGTTTCGCGAATTTTTTTCAATAAATACACTTTATAACATATGTGAACACAAATTCCAACTAGTCTCATTGGTGGTATTTGTGTTCACATATATTATAAAATGTCCGATTTTAGCCACTGTAGTCGCCGATTACCGAGATTCAATAAAATAAATACACTTAAATAAAGTTTAACATAAAAATTAGAATCAAGTAAGACATTAACTTTAGTCAAAAATTTGTAACGACTTCGTTTTATGTGGCAACTACCGTATGTACGGTACCATGTTAACCATTGCTAAAATATTGTAGCCATGGCCCAAAATTTACAACAGTAAGATTTCGTTTTAAACTCCAGTGTAAGTTTACCAATCAACTATTCAAGGAGGGGGGGGGGGGAGGTGGAAGCTTTATGTTAATAGCAAAATATAGTTATGCATTATAAATGAACACACAGCCCAAAGTTTAGTTCACACGAATTGAAGCAATATTAGTTTACACGAATGTAATTACTGAAACTTGGTAATTTTTCCAAAGACTAGCTCTTATAGATACAAATTGATATGCAAAATAGTTTAAAAACGAAAAAGAAAAAGAATGAATTTCGAAATTAAATAAAAATCGAAATCGAGGCGTTCTTCCCCAAAATTGATCGAAATCGAATCGAACCCAAAATATTAACACGTACACCCCTACATTTTAGTAGCCTTGACTATTCTGTTAAGTCAAGTTACTTACAGCATTTGGTTGTTAGAGGCCTGGTTCTGGCGGATATATCTGGTGGATGCGGTAAAAGAGAATCAAGTCCAGTTGATTGTGGCGTGTAAAACCTAAGAATTCCCGATGGGCTTTACCTACTAAAATTTTATAGATCGACATAACTGCCGTTTTACTTTGGTTTTACGGAAAATACTCACAACAAGGATACGCAAAGCCAAAATGTTTGTAACAGTCAATTACAGGTGAATTTTCGGTGGCCATTTTCTGCCACCTTCTTCAGGCCAAGCCCAGAGTTCTGCTCGCAACAGCAACAAGAAACGTCAACGGAAAAAACAAATTTCAATTATGGGTTTTTCTCAGTGGGACTTGGCTCCTATAGGGCAGTACTAGTTGTTGGACAACAACAACAAACAGGACGAGGGCAGCACTTCCAACAACTAGTACTGCCTATAGCAGCCAAGTCACACCGAGAAAAATGCATAATTGAAATTTGTTTTTTCCGTTGACGTTTGTTGTTGCTGTTGTGAGCAGAACTCTGGGCTTGGCCTGAAGAAGGTGGCAGAAAATTGGCCACCGAAAATTCGCCTGTAATTGACTGTTACAAACTTTTTGGTTTTGCGTATCCTTATTGTGAGTATTCTACCAAAATTGTCCATCGCTCCTTCTGGTGCCGTGGCTAAAACTGGGTGTGTGTCTAACACTAATGTACTTGAAGGGAAGAATCAACAAAATTAGATCTCATTTGTATGGTATGCCCCTTTAACGAAAATGTCCAATGTTGTCCTGGTGTAAGCCTATTTTTAACTGCGGCGAGAAAATGAACGTTCAAGCCATTCAAGCAATCACAGGATGTGCCTACTGCTACATCCATTCGTTCTTCTAATATCCTGGATGGAAAAATTGCACCAAAGGGTTCGTACAAGACAAACGAAACTATTTTCAAGGCTTTCCAATGCCAACTTACAGCTAATTTCAAGCTTTTTGTGTACTACTAAGTCGTCATCGATAACACTCGGCTGATCTACCTGGCTATTACATATTTCAGAAATAGTCTCTAACTATTTTCGTGTATCCGACATTATTTCACTGAACATAGCAAAACTGCCTGACAAACTGAAAAAAAAAACATGGATCGTGTATTAAGCCTAACGACACAAACCTGAGTCATGCAGAATAGCCAACATGGAAACAACAATTTTTAATGTAATAATTCTGGTACAAGACGATTGAAGGAAAAAAAACCGGTAACCGATGTTTACTATTCATTACAGTGGCGATTCGATGACATTATTGGAAAAAATACGCTAATAGCCTCCCACACTCGGACAAACACTAAATGTCCACTCAAATTTTCGGAGATTACTAACAGGGCCTGCAGCAGTTCTATTACCTGCCACAGGTGTGTAGTCATCGAAAATTTGAGTGGACTTTTAGTGTTCGTCCGAGTGTGGCATTAGCGTATTTTTCCAATAACGCTAATACCACAAATAATTTATTTTTATTTGTTAATGATTCCAATTCATCAGTATGGAACATTATCAAAATTAAAGGCATTTGTAAAGCTATGACAACAAAAATTCCAAGCCTTGAATTTTTAGTTTTATAATTTAAGGTTTTTCAAGAATTCAAGGCTGTATATGAACCCAACCACCCTTAGAAGAAATTTCTTACCCCAGTTTAAAAGATAAAATAAAATAAATAAATCAACACAATGAAAGAAGAAACAGAAAATGAAGTTTCGCTTTCAAGACACAGTGCGTTAGATACTTACTTGCTTTTTTGTGTAGCAACTTGTGTGAATTCCAATATCCTTTGAAACATTCCTAGTAATAAAAAAAATAAATACGTAAATAAACTGTGGTGCGTAGGCTTTACATGTACAGGGGTCGTAGCGGGTTTTAGGGGGTAAAAAGTAGGAAACAAGGAAATTTGTAAGTCATAAATAAAGAAAAATTAGGAATTTTTCACTAAAAAGTAGGTAAAAATAAGGAACCCCTTGGCATAATATCAGGTGTATTGAACTCAAGTATTATACATTATTTTATTAATTTACACTTAAATTTACAAACAAAATAAGCATGGCTGAAAAAAGTAGGGAACTGTACATCTGAAAACAGGAAAAAAGTAGGAAAATAAGGAATTAGGAAAAAAAGTAGGAACTCTACGATCCCTGCATGTATATTTACCTGAAATAGACGGCGCCTAACACCCCATATTTATATGTTGTAAAGATATAGCATGTGACGTCACAGGATAAGGTAATGGAAGGCACAAATGCCAAATGCGTTCACAACTATGCAACCTTTGGCTTGAGAATTTGGTTTGTAGGTTTGTTAACGCCTTAAAGGCTGTGCCCCTTTAACACATCACTTTGGTGACGAGGACAAAGTCATTAAGACACCTTCCTAAAATTTAGCAAACTTAAAATTTGCACGTGTAAATTCTGCCATCCATATTTTGTTTTCAGGTCTCGTACATTTTTTTTTATAATTTCTATTTAACTAGAGTTTTGTCTAGTTTATTTATTAACTTTGGTTATAGAGAAATATTTACACTGTTTGTTTTAAAACGAGTTATGGTTAGAACTAGGGTGGTATCTGATCGCCTTTGAATCTCTAACTTTCGTTCTTGATTAACGGAAACATTCTAGGCAAATGCTTTCGTGATAGTTCATCTTGTGACGGTCGATAAATTTCACCTCTAGCGTTGCAATATGAATGCCCCGTCTGTCTCTATTAATCTGTCATATATATATTTTTAGAGGGGTAACTGCCTAAGTACTAAATAGTTATTTACCTGTAGTACATAGACGTTGAGTAATACCCCATATTCATAATGTTGTAAGGAGATAGTAGCCTATGTGATGTCCTGTGAGGTCACATAAGGTTAAATTAAACACAAATGCCCAGGACCAGCAGATCCTTCCTAAACCACCACATGTACAAATAAAACATTCATTACTGCCAAAACATGGCATATTCGAAGGTTGCAGATGTTCCTATATAAATGAACTTATTTTTTCATCTTTCATCATATCTGTTCAAAGGAAGTGAAGTCATCTTGAACACGACTGAGGGATTACGGATGTTAACCAATCACAGCAGCACGCGAGCATGCACAAGGCATAGTTTATTTACCGATTCTGGATGAAATATCGACTGACACTGGATGGAGTCATCAGTCGTGCCGAAAGATACATCAAGTTCCCTCATCATACACTTTTGGAAAGCTCTGTTGAGGTTGCTAACGGTTTCTGTGCGTTGAAGGTACCAACAATCTTAAGAAGCATGTTGTGTATCATGGTTGGCATACACGTTGGTCGTTTTGGAAGCACCTGCAGGCATCCACAACTATGCAACCTTCGGCTTGAGTTTGTACATTTGTTAAAGTCCCTTAAACCTAAACGTTATGCTCCTATACAGCTTACCGCACGTTACAAAAACAGTAATTTAAGGCAACACTGATTCAGGGAGGGCAGTAGAATCACTGTACTGGGGAGGTGGCAGTTGGTCAGCAATTTTAGTAAGGGGAGGCGAACCCAAAAATTCTATGTTTGTGGTACCACCACCAAATAAAATTAAAAGAGTACTCTTACAATTCTCTTTCTCGGTTCTAGTGTTCTTAACTGTTTTCTATCCCATTTTCTTTTTTTTTTTTGGGGGGGGGGGGGGATGTTCAAATCCTACTGGAAAAAAGTTTTTAATTTTACAACTTTCACAGTCAAACCAGGCTATACTAACATTAAAAGTTGTAACACTAAAAAAGTAATTTTTAAAGTACCTTTCCAGTGAAGGAGCACTTTTTTTTTAATCTCATGCAAATACCTACTATTTGAATGTTGATCTGATGGGTTGGGGGGAGCACAGGGGCTCGTAACAAAATAAGAGCAGGCCGGCAGGACGAAAAGTAAGCCGGCCTACTCTTATTTCGTGATGAGCCCCTGTGTGTGGGGAGGGGGGGGGGGGCGGTGGCGGTAAACAAATTGGATGGGATTCCCCCCCTCCACACATCGTCGTTCATGCACAGATTTCAAATGAGTTATATCTGAAGGGTTTTGTGGCGCCGATTCGATTTTGCGCAATTCGGAAGAATTTCACTGGTTCGGTGATTGCTCTACGAGCCAGATTTTAGAGTTCTTTTGAAAGGAAGTCTAAATCTGGCGTGTAATTCGTAGGGGAAATTGAAAATCGTAGACTAAAATTGGTCTGAACGCAACCTAGATATTGCGATCGGCCTGAAATCTTCAACCAAAATCATACCGTGTATTTACAAAATCAGAGGCAACCCACGGCCGGTAAAACAGCGAGCCAACATTTTATTCAAATTTTAGTTAGGCTTTAACATTTTGGAAGGAGAAGTAATGATCTAGATCACATTTCTGGGAGCAGCTTTTCTAACGTGTTTTTTTCCGTTTGAGCTGACGGAAAGACCACATACATCAACTCGGTACCACGCGCTCAAGTAAGACCAAGTCATTTATACACTTTCAATCAGTCATAAAGTTTATTTTACTTGCACGAACTGCAATTACTTACTTGAGAACAGAAAAAGGATTCTTGAATTCCCAACTCGATACATTTTGGACACTGTAATTTAGCTAAACTGTTGCAACCTGGGGTTTCACAAATCCTCTCCGGCGGAATTTCCATGATGGTGGCGGCCATATTTTGGAGCCACGTGATCGCATTAACCAATCACTTCGCATATTTTGATATTGTGTTCGAAAATTTAATCTCACATTCCGTTTTTTTTGTAGCTGTACTAAAATACGTAACAGTTACAGTAAAATAAAAAAAGATTTTTAGAGTAATCAGCCCACGGATAATTATTGCATAATTATTCTTCTGTTGTGTATCAATGCGTGTATATTTAGTGGTTTCTATGTAAACGGAGACAGAAAATTGTGTAACGGAGACAGAGATGTGCTAATTATTCATAATATTAAAACCTTTAATGCAAAATAAATAAAATACATTATAAAAATATGAGAAATAATATATTTCTATTTAATCCTCTCTTTTAGGAAAAATAACTAATATTTTTAAATGAAGACATGCACCAACATCGAAAAAGTTTCACCAGTTAAGTTTACGAACTCTTCTAAATCCATCATGTCGGACGGAGACACAGTGGGAAAGGTTGGTTGGCATAAAAACACGCTTTTAGAGTGCTTACTTTAAAAAATGTTCATGTCAGTGCATGTTAAAAATTACATGGGACCTCTGTTACATATGCATTCTGGTTTTAGAGTTCTGCCTAAACATACAGGCTTTTTTCAGAACTTTAGGCTCTAGCCAAATATCCTTTCCCACGTGATCATTAACCTTGAGTTAGAGTGGACTGCATGCTTGAATCAAGGTTAATTAAATACTTCTCCCATCACCAATTGAAATTCTACGATAGCAGCATCTGCTTTGGTGGGCAGATTAATGTTTATTACAGTAATAGACCTCTTTTCAGTTCTCCCAAATACAAAAAGAAGAATTCCGTTGTCAGCAAAATGTATTAACTGACTTGTATGCGTTAATTTTCAATTTTTTTTTCGTAAAAATTTGACTAAAAAAAAAGCAAAAACCTGAAATATGCACATTATTTAGGTAAACTGCAGTGCTGTTGTTGCTGTCCGTGTCGAGCCTCTGTGATTTAGTCGGCTGAATCTAGCACCATTTAGCGCGTTCTAGTACCTCTAGCGCTTGCTTGCATCAAACGAAGGAATGCACAAGCCATCTGCTTCTTTAATTATTGAATGAAAATTTGATACGGTCTCATGTTCTTGGGAGAAAGCTTTAAAGGTTAACGATATCACTGCCACCAGATGGTGCCACGTTTTTCAGTTGGTGTCAGTGCATCTTTATTGAAGATTAGTTAACTGATCTTCACTATCCTGGCAGTGATAACACAATCGCTGTGGCTTTTAAGTTCAAGGACGTTTAAATTGGCATTCATTGACTAACGGCACATGGAAGTTCCTTTATTTTGCTTTAACTGATGTCGATGTAACTTGCGAGGATGCATGGTTAAGCCCAAACTCTATTTGCGCGAGACCAACTAGCTAGCGAGTATCATGAGATTAAAGCTGCAATGTGTGGACTAGCGCAGCACGGCAGTAAACTCCATATAAGCAATACGCGAGCTACAACGTCTAGCACTGGCAAACAAGGCCATCTCGCGCGCTTCTGCTCAGCCTAGAATTTTTCAGCTAGTAGGGTCAACTAGTAGGGCTGGTGAGCGCACTGCCCACGAAATACGGGAGGCTGCGAGGGGCGGCAGTTACAAATTCGTAGCAGACGACATCGGCGGTTTCAAAATCGTAGCAGATGATGTAGGTGTAAAGAGGCCGAAACTTTGTCGAAGTGCCTGAGGAAGATGGCAGATTGCCATTGAAAATTCACAAGACATTGAAGGTGTCTTCGTGATGAGAGATTAGCTGTATATTTCTACATAATTCTCTGATTTGATAAACTTTCACGGTAATATGATGAACGTTATTTTCATTGAGATTAACAAAAAGACTTGTACCATACATAAAACAAATGTTTCAGCCATGGGCAGTCTGGGTGTGTTTTGGCTTCCTGACTTGTCCGACATGGGGCTTAGCGGAACATGCTCCCGTTTGTATAATACTACAGTTTAAGCTCTTCCTCGTGAAATTGATTGCTGCAAGCCCGATTGCTGTCTTACACCACCTAGAGTAAAGTAAATTTTAGGGCGAGAAAAGACGTTGAAAGAAGTTAAAACTCTCATTGTTTGCATGACTATCTTTGATTAGTTATGTAGTTTATTAATTAATTTAATTTAAGAATACATTGTGTTGTCAGTTTCTCTAATGGGGAAGCAACAAACTTCAAATTAACTGTAATGGGTGGTATGCAGGAAAATCCCAGTTGACGTACATCCTTACTAATGCTTTATTGCACATTCTGGTGTCACTAGTTCTTAGGATCTCGCTTCAGTGTCATTAGCGCCTCTACCACCCTGAAAATCCTGTAATCCTTGGCGGGGAGGGGGAGAATGGCCAGAGAATTAATGTACAGCCGAATAGTTAAAACTGCCAAATACCGTTATTTGGTAGAGAACAACTGACTTATTTTGCTGAATACCAAATTATTTTGCCAAATAGGTTACTGAATAACACCTAAATCCGAATTATTCAGCAGAATGCGGTATTTGACCAGAAAAAATACATTTTATGCCAACTTTCTGCCCAGTGTGTGTGAGCCTTTTAGACATAACGTTTGTGAGTTGGGTGTGTGGTTACCTGTGTAAGTTGTTTCAAGTGGTCGTAAGCATTCCACAGTAGGTTGCATGCACTATGGAAGTCTGTTTCCTGGCATCTTTTTGCAGAATGGCTCGTGGTGTGCAAGACAATTTTTGGTTTGGTTGTTGGAGCCGTTGGAACTTTGACTCCCATCTTACAGATATTTTTTCATAATGCTGCAATAGAGGCGTACTCATTTTTTTTATTTTTGTAGTTTTTATTTTTGTAATTCTAGCCTATCACGTGCCGAGCTGCGGTTGCCTGGGAACCAAAGAAGCCTCTGGTCGTTGAGCAAATTCAAGTTGATCCACCAAAAGCTGGGGAAGTGCGGCTCAAGGTTAGAGAGTGCAGTTTAACGTCAGCCAAAAGTCCCTTGACATTTATACACAATATTTATATTTACAATCACATTTATATCACAATAACAACATATTTGTTTTGCAGGTAGTAGCCTCAGGTATTTGCCACACTGATGCATACACCTTGGGCGGCTTCGATAGCGAGGGAAACTTCCCCTGCATTCTCGGGCATGAAGGCGGAGGAATTGTGGAAAGCGTTGGTGAAGGTGTTACCACTCTATCTCCAGGTGGGTGTCTTATGTTAAAAGTAGTGCGATAGCCTTCTCGAAAAATTTGTGCCGAGCCGAGTATGTAACCTTTACTCAAACTCTGCTCATTTTGTGTATCCATAGTCCAAAAATATTACAAGTAAAAATTATAAAGCTGTGCCGGTACCGGTTCGATACCGGTGCCCGGTTACCCGATTCCAGTACCGGTAATTTTGTCATATTCAGATACTGTGCCGATGCCGATGTCATGCCGATGCCGATGGCAAGCAATAACTTAATAGTCAACACAGTGTTGATAACGTTAATAATTTAATGGTATAACATACGTAACACTTTTACAAGGGAATTGTTCGCTAAACACTTTATTCTCAACGAGACCATGTAAATATTTTTGTGTGAAGTAAACATTTTATACTTATAGACCTAATCCTTTACTGACTTAGTTGCAGGCTAATTTTTAGTAGCGTTGGGAACAAGATGCCATATTATTAATGTACGAAAATACTAATTCGGAAAAACAAACCGATTCCAGTACTTTTTCCGGTATTTGTTTGCCCGGTGCTGGTGTGATACCGGTACCAGTAGTACCTGCAGCCGGTCCCGCTACCAGTATTGGTAGCTGCACATCCTTAAAAAATTACGGTATGACCAAATGTCTATCAATTTTACATGTCAAGTGTGTAATTGTGAAGGTGGGGTACACAGTTCTTATGTCGTATCTTCTTAAGATGGACTGTGCAGCTGGAGTTAGTAAAAGACTGTGCGACCCTGGCCTCGTTGCATTGTCCACTAGTCAGTTGCAGTCACCATGCACTCGCCCTAATTTGGGCTCGTCAGGAGAGAATACACTTTGTAATAATGATAGCAAAGGTATTTTGATGCTGGTAATTTAGTAAGCCCAAAACCGGGCTGGTTTCAGCAATCTAAAAAGCAAAAACTACTGCTTGTGTCAGGGTCCATTTTACTGAATGTTAGATACCCAAATTCATGCCTATTAAAGGCGTTGATCACGGGAAATCTAACTGTTCTCTGCTGACGAGCCCAAATAAGTGTGAAACAGTCTGTCTGTAGAGATCTCTACGGGTGAGAGCAGCTTGATGCCCGTTTTCCGAGTGATGAGAGCTAACAATGTTGGATCTCAGCATGAGGAAAGCGGGTGGTATCCTATTTATTACCCGGTTTTTGCCTCTGAGTTCAACGAGTATTGTTGGCTTTGTTTGGTCGTACTCGGTGAATGTGTGTGCTTTCGCTCGGTGATTATTGCAAGCGGAGCCGTATTTCTTGTTCCTTTTTTGTTATGGCAAAACAAGTTATGGAGTTTGACGATCTATTTGACTTGTCGAGTAACCATGTTGAAGACGATACGGACAATATTGGCTTATCAGGTGAAGCATTTGAAGATGCTGCTAACAAAGATGATGGTAGAAATAAAGAACAGTTAAGACACGTGTTTTCTGGTGGAACGATTAATGTTAATGAAGGTTGCAACGTTATTTTTAATTTTAAGCAGCCTATAAAATGATTTAATTAGCAAACTAGCGTTTTTAAAGACTTAAAACTCGTGATGCACTCGTTAATTTACTGTGGATCATGACATTTAAATGAAAAATACTTGCTTAATATTTATTATTATTTTGGTTTGTGCAATTAATACCATTCCAATTGCCAGTGTATAATTTATGAATTTGTTAATTTGACGTGGCTGCTGTGCGTTCTTGTTTCATTGTTGCGCTCCCCCATCTCGTTATATTGTTAAAAGAGGACTGAGAGGCAAAAGCCGTAATCAACTGAGGCCCCTAAATTTGGGAGCCTAATATTCAGTAGAACGACGCCTTAAACAGGCAGTAGTTTCTGCTTTTTAGCTTTCTGAAACCAGTCGGGTTTTGTGCTTGTTAAATTACCAGCAGCAAGTTGCCGTTCCTCTTATCCAAGAGTATTCTCTACTGACGATCCCAGACAAGAACGAAACACTGTCTAGAGCAGCTTGATTCAAGTGATCAACTGCCATTAGTAGGCCTAAATTTGAGTGCTTAAAATTCAGTAGAATGGAGCCCCAAACAAGCAGTAGTTTATGGGTTTTTGGCTTGCTGAAACCCGTCCCATTTTGTGATTGTTAAAATGTACTCCTGTTTGTTTTTTTTTTTAATTTTTCTCCGCTGTTACGTAGTAGAATAAAAAAACAAAGGTGGAAGATGGCTAGTCTCATTCTAATTTGGTTACTTCCCTTTGTCTTTTTAGGTGATCATGTAATCCCACTTTACATTCCTCAATGCCGTGAATGCAAGTTCTGTAAACACCCTAAGACTAACCTGTGCCAAAAGATAAGGTAGGTAGGAAATTGCTTGTCTCGTGGCAAGTAGACCAAGGGTTGGGATTGAAGTAGTGCTAGCAGTTTCTGTGTAATGTGCTAAACGTTTAAACGACCTATTTAAACGTTCGGTTAACCGAAAACCATGAAAAGTGTAACTTAATAGCAACATACAGTAATCAGAAAAAGAAGTAAACACTACACCACGAAGATGAATAGAATGTCCTTTTGATGAATATAGCCTGCCCTTCATACACTCATGTGCATCTCCTGGTGCAGCTTGAACTTGCCTGCAGACTCAACAACCAGTGGAGCGCTGAGCTAGCTGCTTCTGTGAAGATCAGCGGTCATTGTAGCAACGAAGTAGTGAATTCAAAAAATGCGTAGCGATGTGATCTTTTTTCTTTTGAAAGCAAGTTTTTACTTCTGATGAAGGTGGACGGAGACTGTCATTTGTATTGTTTACATCCATACGTGACTGTATTTAGGGATCGACTGATACAGAAAAATACCGATCCGATACCGATTTTTTCCTCACACGCCGATCCGATACAGATACACCGATATCGGTTTTAAAAAAAAGTCAATGGGTCAGAAAGTCAAACTTATATTTCATCATTATGAAACTGGTGTGCAAGAAAAGTAAATTTCTAATATTTTTTTTTTTTATCAGTGTTGTCAGATCCGAAAAACTTCGACTGTAAAAAAAAAAAAAACTCCCAACGCACACTGCATATAGGCCTAATCCCAAGAAGCCACCCTGAATTAGGCAATGCACACGTGTTGAATTCACTAAGATGCTATGCAGATGGCGTCATGGGATAAAAGCGATGCTATGCAGGAAAGATTTCTCTCAAGCTAAAGAGAAATGGAAGTTGGTCGTATCGGCTAAAATATCAGCAAATAAACACCGATACAGATCCGATACGATACACAAAAAAAATACAGACAATATCTGTAAATACCGATACCGATATTAATATCGGTCTATCCCTAACTGAATTCCACTGAAAATACAAGACAACCTGTTTTGTTCGTTTTCGTGCGTAGTGTTGTGTTTAATTCTTTTTTCTCTTATGTCGTTCGTTCACCACAGTAGTCACCGGTTGCCGCTGTTTGTAAAATAATAACGACAAAGCAACAAACTAACATAAAAAAAAAATTATACATAAAATTCTATTACTCCCGTTTAACTAATTAAAAAAAATTAAGCAACACAAATTGGCAGTGGATCCAAGCTGTTTTAGCGGACTTAATATTTTGGTAAATGTTTGTCATCCATTTCCCAATGACATCCATTTCCCAATGAATCTTAATTCCTCGGCCAAACCATTTTACATCTTCTAAACGCGCACCCATGCGTCAAGTAGCAAAGTGCCGTAAACAACACTTGACATAATTATGGTGACTGTTCATCAGCTGTCAATTTCTACAGGTAGGCTCTGATTGGTAATTATCAGATCGGCAGCACACAAGATAAATCCGTGGAAACTTTATTTTTCAAATACTTAATAGAAAAATACAATTTATGGTGGGTGCTAAAAAAAAAAAACTAATTTTTAAATATTGGTAGTAGTTAGGGATGTGCGATACTCGAATAATTCGAGCCGAGTACGAGACTTGTACTCGAACTCGGCTCGCTGCTCGCGTCCATACTCGAAAATTAGAATCTAGTGAAAATGCGATAACTTCGTCAATTTTTGTCCGATTTTGACATTCCAATATACCATATCGATCGTCTCGGCGAGAGCTTTCCAGTGGTGCAGATTAAAAGTCAATAACTGAAACCATTTTCAAGTTATATCCTTAAAACTGAAAAACCATGACCCACACAGTCAGCTAAGTATCATCTTTGTTCCTATTATCTTAACAAATTAAAGGCAAACTTGCAAACAAAATATTTCCATCAAATACTCGAACTCGGCTCGATACTCGATTCTTCTGTTGCAAACTCGGCTCAGCTCGGCTCGACTCGAATTAAAATTTTTCTACTCACACATCTAGTAGTGGTATTGATAGAATTTAGAGAATATGACCAATATTGGATCGTTGAAGTTGGCATCAATGTAGTTTTAGTCGGAATCTTTCAAGTTTCGAAATGTTTATGTAATGAGGCTGTTTCTTGTGCTTTGATAATCTATTGTTTCAGAGCAACTCAAGGGCAAGGGGTTATGCCAGATGGCACGTCCCGTTTCACTTGCAATGGAAAGAAGTTGTATCATTTCATGGGCACATCAACTTTTAGTGAATACACAGTTGTGGCCGAGATCTCGGTTTGCAAGGTAAGAGGAATGGAAACTGCAAATAAAATCTCAGTTGCTTCCAGATTGCCCATGCCTACTAGAGAAGCTGTTCTCACGTCGCCAGAATAACCAAAACATCTGTTCCCGAGTAATTAGATTTAATTGTATTTGTTTAAGCAGAGTTGCGGCTCAAGAACTAGTAGAAAATCTTTGTTTCTATTATGACAAAATATACGTTACTTGTAAATTTTTGTTTAAGCAATAGAAACAGAATTAAGCTTCATCTAGTTCTTTATATTTTTGTTCTGCTTCTGTTGAATTCATGGTAGAGTATTGCGACCCTTGACGCGCCAAGTTTGAGTTGGAAGCCATATTTTAACTTGAATGAAAACTGCAAGCTATATTTTCAAATTTCAAATTGTTTTCGCTTACTTTCTGCCATGGAAATGATAAGAGCCAGGCCGAGTGGAGGAGCACCCATACCCCCAGTCACAGTTATTGAAGCTTAAATTTTAAATTTGTTTCTATAAACACTAGTTTGTTATATCTTGTCTATTCACAGGTCACAAACCCAATTCCATCTTCGTTAAAACTTACCAGTGGCTTTCACTTTAATTCCCATTAGATAATTTGGCCCAAACTGGATGCGTGCGACTTTTGATGATTTGCCACAAAGTTGAGGAGGGGGGAATGCAAGGCAGGGAGAACTGGGCTATTACTTGGTGGTTGGATAGGCTGTAGTCCGTTAATTGGTGAAAACAATTTTTGGGGATAGTGGGAGTGCGGCACTAAAATGATCATGGGTACATTAAGTACTTAAATGTATAGTGTTTCTGACTCTTTAGTCTTTACATCTATACTTTTGTTTCAGGTTGCTTCAGCGGCCCCACTTGATAAAGTTTGTCTTCTCGGCTGTGGCATCTCTACTGGTTATGGGGCAGCCCTCAACACAGCTAAGGTGGAACCTGGCAGTACTGTTGGCATTTGGGGGCTGGGCGGCGTAGGTCTTGCTGTTGCCATGGGCTGCCGGGAAGCCGGGGCAAAGCGCGTCATTGGAATTGATGTTAATCCAGACAAATTTGAACTCGGTATGCACATTTTAATACTTCCTTTTGATAAAAATTGTTTTCTTTGTGCATAGATAGAGACATGTATTTTCTGTGATAATAGGAGGCCCGATTTTGTGGTGAGTGTTGTTGCGATGAAGATGCAATTTTGCGGGATTTAGGTGCAATTTTGTGGTGATGGATATGGTGGCTGAATTTGGTAACGGCATCCCCTTAGCTTGGGTCGTGTACTGGCAAAGTCTGTGTGAAAAATTCCAATGGAGCACAATATGGTTGCACAATTGCAGCCCAACTTTGTAACACAAATACACACTACGTATTAGGCTGATGATGATCGACTGCTCATTTAACGGCAATCTTGTGCTGACAGCATTATTGGTGCAGAATTCACCCGAGTATTGCTCTGGTGGTAACTGCTACCACAATTTCGTCCCAGTAGCTAGTTGTCGATTATACTTGCTTGTTTTTCATTAAATTTATTTTATGAAAAATAAAGCCATTTTGCAGTAAATTTTGCGCTATATTTTGAAATTTGTGGCATTTTGTGATAATTGAAGGGGAGTTTTTGCTTTAGTTAGTGACTTGTTGCCAACCACTTCAAGAAAAATTTGTACAATTCATTTAGAGAAAATGTTGTAAAATTTGCGATTTCGCAGAAATTATATGTCCTTATGCATAGACGAAAAGTGGAAAAATAAAGAGAAACGTGGGAAAAAGTAAGGAACAAGAAGATTTTAACTTTTTTCCCCTGAACACCTGGATTGTTTTGGCAACTAATAGGCTAGCACAGTGGCGTGAAGTTAACACCTTGGCTACTAATGATGTACACATCGTAATAAACTTCTGAACAGGTCAATGGAAAGTATATATCGTGTAAAAATGTCAAACGTGCGCTTTAGGGTGCAAAAATTCAACAAGAGAGGTCAAAAACTTATCAGCCAATTGCAACCATTAGAGCGTGATTTACATATACGTCATGAGGCCCTGAGTAGATCATGACTTATATATTTGAAAAACCGGCAACCGGCGATGACAGTGATTGATTGAAGACATTTTTTAAGAAGATAAACACATAAATCACCACTTGTACAATACACTACAGTAGTTGAATTTTCGAGGAAAACCCATTCCTCTTCCTCAGAAGTCGAAATAACAACTTGAAAATGTCACTACATGACGAGCGTCAATCGTTATTTTGAAATTTACTCTAGTCCTGCTACAAGTGGTGATTTATGTGTTTATCTTCTTTAAAAAAAAAAAATAAAAATAAATTATTTATACGTTATAGATGCCAGCCATCTTCGGTTTTTGCTGGTGTCGGTAAAATTTAGGTAATTGTTATAATGAAATAATTCTTACTACAATTGTTCATGCACAGTTCAATTATTACTCATCTTGTGAGATTAAATGGATTTTGTTAGAATTATGGACTATTTTAACTATGACGCCTATATGCGTCACTGAACTTATGATTTTTAAATATCATAACTACGTATTTGAAAAAAAACCACTCTATGCTCCACTAAATGTCATGGACTTATTTTGTTGGTAAATACCACATTCTCCCATCTTCATAAGGCACACTACACACTCAAGCATCTAACTATAGAGATGTGCTGCACGGTTTCAAATTTCCCTCAACTGCTACATCACCCTAGTCTCTTTTGACCGGCTTCCTCTGGTTCTTTGGCCTCAGTTTGCGGAGTGAAACGGTGCCTTCTCCAGCATGAAGAAAGGCCGGAAGTGATCAAATATAATTAGTAGTCGTAAATGTGGGTGTCTAACATTCTATAGATGAGAGTCTTTGGTGATGTTTGACTTGAGGAGCAATGGTGTGTACCGAACCTTGAGCAAGCCTAGCCATCCCGTTTGTTCTGTTACCCTTGTTGACCGTTTTCTTGTGTCAAGCAATTCTTTGGCAAATCCGTCTTTTAGTCTCTCACACGTACGGTGTGCATCACAGTCTCTGCATAGGTTGACGAAAACTGCGGCACCAGTATGTGGAAATTGCAGGAAGTTCGTCTGGACGGAGGGAGAAGCAAGGATGCAGCAGAGAAAATGGAAATAGAATTCAAATCCCAAATGCTGTAACACCGATTGAAGTCGTTATGTACCTCCCAGATAAAAATCAGAACGTGTGGAGAGCCCTTTACCAAGCAGGAGTACGGTGTTATTTTTGAAATCCACCAAACTTAAGGTCCTTGCTTAGAAGAACGACCACTGTCTGACAATCAGCCACTCAAGGTTCAAAGATGAAGTGCTCTCTGCCGCTTTGTTCAGCAAACAGCCCACATCCCCCGATGAAACTCGTTATGAATTCGATCTTCATCACTACAACACACGATCCAGACACGGGAAGACCAACACCCCACGAACCATACTAGGTGTCTAGCAAGCTCCCATTGCATCCCTGCCCAACCCTCCCTCCGTCCATATGAACCCCATGCAACTACGTGCTCATGGCGCAGTTTACGCCATCCAGTGCAGAAGGTGCAACGCACTGTACGTGAGAGAGACAAAAATTCGGCTTTGCCAAAGAACCGCCGAACACCAGATAGTGGTCAACAAGTGAGACAACAAACTCGGTGGTGACGCATGCTCAAGACTCGGAACATGCTTTTGCTTGGGAAAAGTGCTCCTCTAGTCAAATATCACCAAAGACTCCCACCTGAGAGCACTTGAGTGTATTTCAATTCAACACCTGCACCAAGAAAAAAATCAAGCTCATGAATAGACAAGAACCTGCACACCAAGAAAGTGCCAAACTAGTTGCTTTGCTCTTCAACTCACTTCCGGTCTCTCTTCATGCTGGAGGAGGCACACATCTCACTCGCAAGAAGACTCTTGAGGCCAAAGAGGAAACGCGAACTTCTGTCAACAGCGACTAGTGCGACGTTGAGGGAAACTTTGATTTGGGTTCTGTTTCCATTTTCTATTCTGCATCCTTGCTTCTCCCTCCGTCCAGACGAACTCACTGCAATTGCCACGTACTGGCGCTGTAGTTGACGTGAGACCGTGCAGAAACTGCGATGCACTGTACTTGTAATAGACAAAAAGACGGCTTTGCCAAAGTATCGCTTAACACCAGAAAACAGTCATCGAGAGTAACAGAACAAACGGGGTGGCTAGGCTTGCTCAAGACTTGGTACACGCCACTGCTTTGGCAAGCACGCGGCAACTCCTGTAGTTAAACATTACCGAAGACTCTCATCCAAGAGCATGTGAGTGTATTTCAATTCAACACACGTGCCAAGAAAAGTCAATCTCGTGCATTGTGGAAGAACCCGCACACTAGGGAATTGCCAAACTGGTTACTTTTGAATTCACTTCCAGCTCTGGGGTCAGAAAGCTAAATAGCAGAAACTAATGCGTTTATGGGACTCCACTCTATAGAATGTTAGTCACCCACATTTAGGCCTACTAATTATAAGTGATCACTCCCGGCGTTTCTTCATGCTGGAGGAGGCACCGTCTCACTCAGCAAACTGGGGCCAAAGAACCAGAGAAAGCCAGTCAAAAGAGACTAGTGTCACGTAGCAGTTGAGGGAAATATGAAACCGTGCAGTATAATGTCTCTATAGTTGGACGCTTTGTGTTTAGTGTGCTTGATGAAGATGGAAGATTGTTGTATTTTCCAACAATAGAAGTCACCTCGCGTTCACTATTCAAATCGGGCGGTCGTCGTAGCCTGCTGTACTTGGAGGGTAGTTCTCTCGTCGCTCGTTTTTCGTGCCGGTTTTTGATTTTCCTCTGCTTCATGCCATCTTTGAGTGAGTTGATCACCCAACTCCTGACTGATAAGAAACTTAATGGCAGGGTTTGAGGGGCCTTGCAAATTCATGTGACTGCGGCAGTTATGTAAATAGAACAATAGAAGTCCTTCGAAAATTATCCCGTACTACTAGAAGTGTGGAATTTGACATTTGGCAGAGTGTAAGTGTGCCACAATATGGTCGTCAGATCATCTTTAAAATAACCCAACGACGTGTGTATATGTCGCAATATTTGAACATATTTTGTGTAATAGTCTTCACTAGTCTAATTGGATACACCCCATGGGTTTGTAGGTAGAGATTGTAAAAAAAATCCTCGGTAGCCAAGGTGTGCCGAGGTATGCTGCCTAATACCGAAGCCAATATGCGCCGATGACTGATATAGCCGGAAAAAAAGACCGATTTCCGATCTCTATTGCCAACATCTGTGCATCTTGATATTTACATGGCTACATCCAAATTCATAATTAGGCCAAATTTTTGCAGATTTATATGTTTGAATTAAGGCTGTACCAACTACCAATACTGATACCTTATTGGTAAAAGATGCGAGTATTTAATGTATCGGTATTGGAATACATTAAAGTCAATGAATTCGTCAGACAATGAAAAAGGTGTTTTTTCAAAATTGGAATAGGACAGCAGAATTGGTATGTTAGGCCATGAAAATTGTTTGGCTTACGGGCGAGGTTGCAAATTGAAGCACCAGGCAACCAGGCATTTTATTTTATTTTTTATTTTATTTAACTGACCACGTTTTTTCAATAAGTGAAGCTGAAGGCTGAAAACATATGTAGAAAGCCTAAGAAAATATAATATATTGCTAATACGTTATTTGTCATCTAGTATTCAGTGTTTTTTCTAAGATTTTGGCACATAACTTCTTAGTGGTTTGAGCTAGAGGTTTGAAATTAGTACCATCTAAAAGCTCTGTTCGAGCCGGTTAAAGTGGTATATTGGAATGTCAAAAACGGTCAAAATTTGGCAGAAATATGATTTTTTAGTGGATTGACCAAGATTACAATAAAAAATTTCGATCCGCGATAATTTAAGGCAGCCGCACGCGCCTGTATATCAAACAATTAACTTTACGTGGCCTTAGCCCATCTATGTGTCCATACTTTGCACAACTTTTTTCAAAATTCAATGTTACTGAAGTATGCTAATCATTGATTACTTTATTTTAGCGAAGCAGTTTGGTTGCACCGAGTTTGTCAATCCCAAGGATCACACCAAGCCAGTCCAAGAAGTGGTGGTTGAGCTAACAGACGGTGGCGTCGATTTCTCCTTTGAGTGCATTGGCAATGTGACAACAATGGTATGTATGTCACTTAGGCATAATTTCAAGATTCTTCATTTAAATTTTGTCTTGTTGGTTGTATGTAAAGCTGTACTGAACCTATCAGATAGAGTTGGCTGATTTTGTGGTGAACAGTTTGATTGGTAATCGATCAAGATTTGCTTCAAAAACTAACTGATCAATATTATAACTTTCTGTCATCAGATTTGAATATTTGCATTGTCGAGGGTCGTAATTAGCTGTACACAGTGTACAGAGCGGGATTTTTCTCAACGAGCCAATGTTGAGCCATTTTTTCAATGAATCTATTTGGGACGTACCATAAATCGTGGATTAAACGCCCATGGGCTGATGCCGTTAATTTGGCAAAAATAGGGGGGGGGGGGCTTAAATCAAGCATTATCAATTTTCTAACCTTTCTGGATATTTATTACAGAAAATTCGAAGCTTTTGAACGATCTCTGAAAGACCAATTTTTACATCCTTTTAATTGCTGTGAAGAAGGGAGGAGGCTTAGGTGAGAGATGCCCAGGCCTTGTGCAGGTGCTAGGAGCTAAAGTCCACTACTACTACAGGGAGGGAGAAGGGACAGTAAAGATAGCAAGTACAGTAGTACTATCTTTATTCACATGATATAACTTTTACGTAATTTTTCATAGAAAACAACAATTTGAAGGGTGGGCTTTAACTCCACTATTTCATGATTTTGTCTTTACAGCATTTTAGGGGGTGGGCTTTAGCTTCAACTGGGCTTTTAATACACGATTTACGGTATTACGAAAAAAATAAACTTGTTTTTACTGTATATCGACTTAAATAACCTTCATTATTGTAAACCTTGAGATGATCCCACTTTCCAACTTTCTTCAATGTTTGTTCTTCTTGAAACACATAGTGCTACTGACCAGTCCTTAAAGAACAACGTTGATGTAGGTGAAAATAGTTATAAAATCCATTGCGTAATAATATGCGTGCTAGAAACTTCACGTGAAACTTTTTTTTAAGCATATTAAGTAATGATAACACATTTTAGACCGTAGGGTGTAGTTTTCCTTTTACTGCAAGTGTATAACATGTTAATTTAATACAGCTAAAACTAGGGATGTGCGATACTCGAAAAATTCGAGCCGAGCCGAGTATGAAACTTGTACTCGAACTCGGCTCGCTACTCGCGTCCATACTCGAAAAAAAATCTGGCAAATATGCGATAACCTCGTCAATTTTTGACCGATTTTGACATTCCAATATACCAAATCGATAGTCTCGAAGAGAGCCTTCCAGTGGTGTAGATTAAAAGTCAATAACTGAAACCATTTTCAAGTTGTATCCTTCAAACTGGAAAACCATGACCCACACAGTCAACTAGGCACCATCTTTGTACAATTTTAAAACCACAATTTTCTTCCATCATCGCACAATTTCGTACATAAGACACTCAGAGTCTAAAAACCTACCTGCGGAATGTAAAAGGACTAAGAAAACGTTTAGGAAAAAAAGCACCTCCAGTTCCTGTTGAAGTGGAACGGGTGACTCAGAAGACAAAGAATGACGCTTTGATGGGAAATGTGACCGATACTAAGGAAGGTGTGTACAGAGTACCGTGCAGTGTATGTCAGAGAGACGAAGAAAGGCGTGAGAACAAGACTGGGACAGCATATGGACAATGTCAGGAGACGAGTGCAGGATAATGGCATTGCGCTTCACTGTGCTGCCACTGAGCACGAGATTGACTGGGAGAAAGCCACGACGCTCATCGTCTCAAACTCTGCACGCGACAGCCATCTAAGGTGCCTGGAATCCATTGCTATACAACACTATGAGCAGAATGGATTCCAACTTATGAATATTCAGGGCCCTTCTTACCCAAATGTGAGACACCTTATGGGGAGGGACTTGAGTGAGCAGTTAGCGGTGGTGGTGTTGGAGAGCTAGTAGCAGCATGAAGGGCCCACTACCATCTGAAGACAGCATGAATGGTCCACTACCTTGTAAATACAGGAGGCTACATGGTCTGCCAATTCAAATTCTGGCAAACAGCAAGAATGTGACTAGGATCCTAATTTTTCCTTTGAAGTGCCTGATGATGACAGCAAGAATGTGACTAGGATCCTAATTTTTCCTTTGAAGTGCCTGATGATGACAGTAGCATTGCTGTGGAAAATTAGCAAGACTCTGCGAGTGTCTTATGTATGAAATTGTGCGATAATGGAAGAAGATTGTGGTTTTAAAATTATTCAAATGTTTCATCTTTGTACCTATTATTTTAACAAATTAAAGGAAAACTTGCACAAAAAATATTTCCATCAAATACTCGAACTCGGCTCGATACTCTATTCAAAACTCGGCTCGGCTTGACTCGAATTAAAAATTTTCTACTCGCACATCCCTAGCTAAAACCCATTATAACATACGTCTTATACAATAAAACTGTTATAACAGTGGATTTGTTGAGGCTTTTATGGCTGCAATGCAAAAGTGATTGTTTATAATGATGAACCTGTCATTATAAACGAAAATACTCACACTTACCGCAGTAGAACAACAAATAACCATTTCAACAGCCAAGCTGTTGGCAAGCAGCATGTATGCATCTAGGAAAGAAATGCGCCTAGTACATACAGTATTGTAAATTGCATCTAAATTGTAGGAAAAAGAAACAGCCATGTAGCGAATTGAAAAGAAATGCACGGTATTTGACTAGTATTGGGATCGGATCGGCAAAAAGTAGTGTCAGTTTAACTGTCTGTAAACCATTTGATTCAACCCTTAACGTGTGAAGCTTAATTCCGTCGTGTTATAATTGGACGAACTCGGTGATGTTGTGTTTGACTGTTTCAGAGAGCAGCTCTTGAGGCATGCCACAAAGGATGGGGAGTGGCTGTAGTTATAGGAGTAGCTGCTGCTGGGCAAGATATGGCTACGCGACCCTTCCAACTGGTAACCGGCAGAACGTGGACCGGATCAGCATTTGGAGGTAATGTAAATCTTCAGTAAAACAATACACTAAAACCACCTGCGAAGAGCACACAATAATGTTCAACTTGATTTTTTTTGGTGATGTATTTCTAAATTCCATTCACCTTCTTCAGAAGTCTACAAACGCAAAAAAAAAACAAAAAAAAAAAAACACAGGCACTACATTTCAGGAGCCTTTGGAATTCAACATTTTTGTGCTGTGAACCATTGGACTGTATATCTCTGCTTTGGAGATACCATTTCTTAACGGTGTTTTGTTCCAGCTGCCATGCCTGGACTGTAATGCCACTTACATTGAAGAAATGAAACGATGTATGCAAGTGTGACTTAAGAAACACGTGTGAGACACCCGACTAGGGGAAACATTGAATGGAATTGCCCAACACCATCGCAAGACCAACCACAATATTGCTTGGGGCCAGGCTTCAGTGAGTGCTCCTCCACTTCAACTCCAAACAAGGAGCATACCCACGGGCGCTTGAATCCCTCGCAATTAAAAGATTTTCTCCTCGACTTGTGAAGCTTACTGGCTCTTCCCATGACAAACAAAATAAGCAAACAAAACAAATGATACAATTGGAAATAAGCCAATAGTGCAGAGAGTACACTTGAAATAACTTGCACGACAGTCATTTCATTTGAGTGATTCCATTTGAAATCAAACTGGTAGCTCAGTTCATCACCAGCTCATTGCCACCACCACGTGTATGGTTTTCTGTGATGGTTTATATTTCCAATTTACCTTAATGGGTTTGGACTATGTGGAATTCATTCCCCACCCCAAAAAATACCTACCTGAATTTAGTATCTTATCTTAACCCTCTTAGCATGCAAGCATTTTTTGTGGTCATTTAAGGTTTTTAACTTCTTTTTAAGGCGTATACTCCGTACTACAGTAGAACCTCGATTATCCTAACACCCTGATTTAGCAGAATGCCCGTTTTTACAAAATATTCAGAAATTTGCCGTTTTTTAGAGAAGGAATAAGCATTGACTTTGCTTTATTTATGTTCCTGGAGGCATTTCATGCAAAGTTTTCTTTTCAGTAGTCTCATACAATCAAGCATAGTTCACAAACACTAAAACTTACATACGAAAAAAAGTTTTCCTCTTTTATTTTGCATGTAAATTGGATTGTCCAAACACCCTTTGGTCCCAATTAGTTTGGATAATCGAGGTTCTACTGTATAGTGTCGATCTAGAACCCTCCTGCCGTCTGTTCTACGATACTCTACTAGGCTGCTGTGCGTTGTTCGCTGCGCCGAGGTTCCCAGAGAACTCTCGCAAAGCTTGCGGCCCACTACTTGATGCAAATTTTTTACTTTCTGCTTGGTAGCTGTGGTCAGTGATGCACAGGAGGGGGTTAATAATTTCTGTCGTTTGCTTTCAGGTTGGAAAAGTCGTGACAGTGTGCCAAAGTTGGTTGACAAATATCTTGACAAGAAAATTATGGTGGATGAATTTGTGTCCTATGTTCTACCATTAGACAAAATCAACGAAGGATTTGAACTGATGCATTCTGGGAAAAGGTAATTATTTTCAGGTGCTTATTTGTAGGAGTGTAATAGGGCGTGTTTCTAAACTAGAGGTAAGAGTTAGATGGATTGTTCTTGGGTTCTGGTGAGATAGAAGCGGAGTGCTCGGACGGCACATAGCAGGCATTCAATGCCTGCTAAGTTGGAGAGGGCTGGAAAGGTGATGGGTTTTGGTGGTTCGGATGGCTTTTGTGTTTTGCACGAAATCCTGCTCTCGGGTGAAGTGTGACTGACGAAAGGTTTGGGCCGAAGATGCAGTAGGCTGGGTCCGCTGATAGGGCTAGGATTTCGGAACAGCGGGTGCTTGCTGCGAGTGTTGCGAGGAAGACAGTTAGGAGGTGAAGGGAACTGTCTTGCATCGGTTTGCAGGGAGCTTCTATTAGGGATTGTAGGACGATTGACAAGTCCCAGTCTGCGATGAGTCTTCTCGTTGTGGGTCATTTGTTTTTGAAGGAGCGGAGGAGGGGTGAAACTTTGAGAAACTCGGTTTTGTCTGTTGCCTTGAAGACCGAGTTTAGGGCTGAGCGGTAGACAACGCGTCGATAGGATTAATTTCCCTTGCGAAGCACCAATGAAACCATTTGGCCCAGTGGCTGTTACACATTCTGTTTGTTGAGTCTCGGGTGGCTTTTGAGGCGATTCGGATGGCATCCTCTTGATGAATTACAGCCTTTTTGAGGAGTTTGATGATAGTAACCACGCTTGAAGGTTTAGGTTTGATAGGTTTGGGTGGAGTATTGAGCCCTTTTGTTGAGACAGAAGATCTGGAAGAATGGGGAGGCTTCTTGGGGTGTCGACTAGTAGAGACAGAAGGTGTGGGAACCATGGAGCCGACGGCCAGTAGGGGGCTACGAAGAGGAAGAGGCTTTGGCTTTCTTCAGTACCTGCGGAAAGAGTTTGAATGGTGGGAACAGGTATGCGTAGAGGTTGTACCATGGAAATGTCTGGCATTGTGCCTCGTGGCGAATAGGTCTAACATTGGCGTTCCCCACGTCATGAAGAGATATTCGCAGATGGATTTCCTGAGGCACCATTCTCCCGTTGGAGGTGTTCGGCGAGAAAGAGAGTCTGCTATGACGTTCCTGTTCCCTGGTATGTGAAGGGGTAACAGTGTTATGTTGTTCGAGATGTTGAGGATCTAGGTGGTTAGGTCGTGGAGTAGCCTGGACTTGGTTCCACCCTCTTATGTAAGCCAGAGCTGTGGTGTTGTCGGCTTGTACTTGGATTACTTGATTTCTGATGTTTGGGAGGAAGTGGTGCAGGGCCAGAAGGATTGCTCGAAGGTCTAGGAAGTTGATGTGTTGTGTTTTATCTTCTTTGCCAAGTGCCTGAAATTTCTAGGTTGTTCAGGTGGGCTCCCCAGCAGTGGTTCGAGGCGTTGGTGAAGAAGAGTTGGTTGGGTGGGGGGGGGGGGGGGGGCGTGCAGTGGCACTGTCTTGGTTAGGTTCGTGGCATCTGTCCACCAAAGGAGGCGTTCTCGGGAAAAATCTTTGTGAAAGGGGAGTTGATGGTCTGGGTTGAGATGAGGGTTTGACCAATTGTCGATGCGGTGGTGGTGAAAGGGTTTTACCATCCAGCGGCCGTAAGGCATCTTCCCGATGAGGGAGTTTAGTTCTGGGAGGGAAAAGGTTTCTTGGTTTTGAAATTGGCGTATGTGGCGTGTAGGACTCTTTCGAGTGATGGTGAGATTGTGGCTGATGAAAGACTGAATGAGGCACCTAGGAACCTGAAGGCCTGTTCTGGAGCGAGGCGTGACTTGGATTGGTTTACGCCAAACCCCAACTGGTTCAGAATGTGGATTGTGTGGTCCCTGTTTTGTTCAAGGCGGTGGGGGTCTTGGTTGTAGAGGGCCCAGTCGTCAAGGTATGCGCTTGCCTGTATTTGATTTTGGTGTAGATGGGCGAGAATTGGTTTCAGAACCAAGGTGAAAATTCTTGGTGCTGCGTTCGAAGACTTGGCCATCGTAGATGAACCGGAAGAATTTTGTCGAGGATGGGTGAAGTGGTACGTGAAGGTACGCATCCTCTAGGTCTATGTAAATTGTCCAGTCGTTTTGTTTGAAGGATTTACGGATGGTTTCCAGTGTTTTTATTTTGAAGTGAGGATTGTCGATATACTTGTTTAGCAGTTTCATGTTGAAGATGAGCCTTAGACATCCTGATTTCTTCGGTCGGGTGAAGATGGTACTATAAAATCCCGGCCCTGGGTTGTTGCGTTTGATGATTGCTCGTTTTGCAAGAAGGAGTGCAATCTCGGCCGAAAGGGATTCTGAAACAGGTGAAGTGAAGTTTCTCGGAGGGGAGATTGCTAGAGGTGGATCCGACAGGAACGTGGATCGAAAGCCCTTCTTGATTATTGATAGGAATTCGGTGTTGCGTGTTAACTTTTCCCAAGCTGGGTAGAAGTGGTGGAGTCCTGCGCCGACCGGGAAGCAGGAGAGCCGGGGGCACTGGCCACTGGCGATGAGTAGCGGCACGTTTTTGGTTGTTCCATTGATTGGGACGGGATCGTGTCTGCTGTTCAGGCCGAAAGGACTGGTTCTTATGATTGTTCGAGTTGTCGTTCCGTTAAGACTTTGTGGAAGATGGCGGTTTGTTCCTATCTTCAGATGGGGATCGAGGGATTTGGTGTTTGTTTGTCTTGACGAAAAGGTTTGGGCTTACGAGAGATGTCAAGGTGAGGTGCCAGAGTCAGGATCAATCCGCGGAAGAGGGTATCGGACTCATGAAGCGGTTGATTCCGAAGCCGTTGTCTTGTTGGCGGTTTAGAGAGCTGCTTCTCTTAAAAGTAGCGTGTTGTTGTACAAAGCTCTTGTAGCCCAGTTTAGGGAATGGTAGGTGGCAAAGGTTACTTTTTGAAAAAGTTATGTGATGAGGGACGAAAGGTTGCGAATTTCTTCGGGGGTGGCGTCGGCCGAGAGTTTCTCGCATAGTGCGTTGACTTCTGACGCGGCACGTAAGCTCGTGCGTAAGCATTTGTCGTTGTCGTATAAGACGAAAGAAGGGACTCGTTTGGGGATAGTGAGAGCGGTTCCGAAATCCAGCTTGACTTCACTGCAGAGAAACTCGCATTCCTTGTATGTGTCAAAGTTCTTTGGTTTGGTGGCGTCGTCGCCGAAAGGGCGGAAAAAACTTGACTCCCGGCCAGGCCTGGGATGGGGTTCCATGTCTAGTTGTAAGGGCTTACCCTTGCCCAACAGAGCCGCCGTTTCGGAGCAGATAAGTTAGCATTGTTGTTGATTGGCCTAGAAGGCTGCGAGCTTTGGCGTCTTTGTCGCAAAGGGCAAATCCAATGGCTATTTTAAGTCCTCTGTTGATAACAGGAGCATCGGCGGTCTGGGATCAGTCGTCGGCGTTGTCGTCTGTAAACTGAATGTGTTTAGCGACAGGCATAAGGGCGGGCGGCTGGTTTTGTGGTGCAACGACCGGGTGGAGTGTCTACGTTTCTTAACAGCGGGCGTAAGGACGGGGGAGTGGCGTTTTTGGCTGTCGTGACGGCCCGGCGCGCGTAGGCTTCGGGTTCGTCATTGCGTAGTGACGGAAGACGGAGTCAACGAGGTTGTGGGCTTTGCTACAGGTCATACTGTGATCCCTGCGAGATGATTTGGATGAAAGGTCGAGAGGTGAATTGGTGGCCGAAAGGCTGATCTGTGTGGACGAGGCTTGCGGAGCTTCCATTTAGCTTCGCGGAAGAGCACTTTAGTTTGACGCAAGTCCTTTTCCAAGGCCGTAAGGTCGAGAGGAGGCGGAGTGCGTTGGCCGTCTTGAAGCCGAGAATCGTCTTCGTCGTTGGCGACGTAAGCATCCCGATCGCGGACGGGCGGCGTAGGAGCAGGTAAGAGCGCAGCATCTGAAACCGGAATGATGGGCGTAAGTATGTCATGAGCCGAGTCGATGTGTAGGAACCTCTGGAGGAAAATGAATGCCGGAACCGGCCATGCTCTCGCTTTATATAGAGGAGGACTGCGTTGCACATGCAAGCAGGCGGCTACATACTACCGAAAAACCTCCAGGACAATGTAATGCTAAAATTATCAGGTTAATATGTTTGGCAAATAAGAAACATAAATTTGCCAGCCACCTAGGTAGGGCCAGCTGAAATTTGTTTTTGTCTAGGAAAATATACATTACCACATCCCACCTACCACCCCATACTCGAGCCAGGACAATCATCGCAGTCATGGGGTAAAAATCAATAACCGTGAGTTTTCACCAATAACTAATTTATACCATGGTTGGGATGTCAAGCTAACTCGTATTTAATTAAAACGTGTTTGTGTTATGTCACCTTTTTGACATATCGAGAGTGAACAAAAGATGCAAAGCTTTCATAGCTGGCTGTTTTATGCGCACTTGGGTTACCAAGCTGGATGGATCTAAACAACTAAAAATCTCTAGGATGTAACAGCATTCACGATTGGGATTCAGTCTAGCAAAAACTCAATGTTTTTATTCTGGTTAACATAACTTTCAACATTAAATAATTGTAAACGGCGGTTGTCGATCTTTCGATACGTTATTCCTATTACACATTCTGTTATTTGGGCTTGCTTCTTCTTACCTTTAAATGAGATTTTATTAATTGAGACAGTCCGCAACTGAAGTCTTAGACTTCCATGTTAAAAGGAATTAAAACAGGTGTGTGTCCCGATAAATTTGGTGTTGCCTCACGATTACTTTTTTTATTCCAGTATTCGTTCCGTTGTCCATTTTTGAATACCGTATCCATCGCCGTCTTCTGCTTAATGAAAAACAAATGTTATTTTTTCACTCAACGAATAATTACCAATCGAATTATGTAACCTTTAAAAAGATGTTCAATAAACATATATTTTAAGCTGCTACAGGGTAATTAATGATTCACTCCGTTCGTTTAATTAATAAATTATAATTAACTACTTTATTCTTCATAGTACAGGCCACTCGCACATTAGCATCAAATAAGTAATTACATAGAACTGCTTAACAAGCTTCTCATTTTCCCCCCAGATCTTGTAAAATTAGCACAAATGTCGAATTCAGACCATCGTAGCATAGCATTGAAAAATTTGCTTCTGTTAAACTGTAATGAATTCCACAAACGTAAAAGCCCCTCCCTTTAAAAAAAAAAATTCTGTACCCCCAACCTCCCTGAAAAAAAAATGTTAGCGAGTGTACCTTTATAATAATTCGTATAAATATCTTCTGAAAAATAATAAATACTATTAACAGTTATGGTATGACTTGTGTTACTATAATAACAAAGCGATTCCACTTAATTGACACGGCTTCAAAATACATAGAAATACAATTTGGATGTATGTAAACTGTTCGAAGACAACAATGACGGCTAATTATCTCTGAGATAAACGACGTGGAATGCACAAATAAGAGGCTGGTATTGAAGAAAGAAAGCTTGCAGAATGTTTTGTGAAGATACGTGTGATTACAGCCGTCCAGAATAAGATGTTGAAATTGTTTTCCAAAATGTAACACAATTTGTCTCTCGCTGTACGGTAAAGAGTGGGTTTAACTGATGTTGAGTGTTGATAATTTGAGGGGGGATTCCTCCATATCCACGTCTTGATTATTAATTAAGCAACATTAACCCCTTCCCAGAAAAAGCTTTTTTTTTTATGTTCCATGTGAACGTAGGTGCATGACACAATCGATCTTGCATCCTGTCGGCTGGGAAACCATGCTAGTAACGACTCAGCTGCTCTTTTCTCAGCTTCCAGGAACTCCCACGAAGCTTGTCATTCATCGATGGAATTAGTACTTTTTGCCTCGTTGCATAGGCGTACATCATGGTTCGGAAGGGGTTAACTGACGGTCCTTTGTGAAGTAGCAGAAGTTGGTTTTGTATCACACTAGTCCAAAAACTCCCATTCGTAGGTATGCTACTACATCCATCTAGAAGTGTGTTAATGTCTTGCTGACTTCCAACATTATGTTTTCCACAGTTGCTGGACCTTTGAGAGGGACTGTGATGTGTCTCATAAAATAAGTTATAATTTCTACAATACCAGCCTCCGTCCGATTATTTCGGACGCTAAATTTAAGAAAGCGGTGGTGACAAAAGTTTGTTTTGAGATTTCCTCTTCTTACATCGTGACGGCACAAACACTCTCTGCTGCCACGGGCTGGTCCACGGATAAAAGTTGTTGGATTTAGCGGGCAGCACTTCAGCGTAGAAAACGGTTCGTTACCATTTGAATTCGCTACGACACACTTGAATCAGACCTGGCATGTATCTTTTGTTTCGTGAAATTTCCACACCGTGTCAAAACAAAACTTTGCTAGGGTAGGCTTCTTTAACTAGAATAAATTTCCAGGTGTGAATATTGATAACGATAACGAGCGGTTTTAGCATGTGCGTACTTGGATTGCAGGTAAACACTAGCACAGGTGTGAATGCGTTCATCTTCAGAGAAATAAAGCTTAACAAATTAAATTTCTAGCAGCACCAACGAAGTTACGCACTATGGCTCCGTAACATACGGCTATATCTTAGTAATACGTTTGGTATAGACCAGATTTGATGGCCAAAGAATCATTTTTGGATATTTCGGAAATTTTGTTTTGAGTGGATTGCCTACGATAGGACTAGCCACTTCCACAACTAACTACGACACCAAGTAGCTCTAAGACATCAACCGTCGTGCAGTAGGGTATGACTAGAACTTCTGTAACGGATAGCACAAATGAGGACTGAAACTGGCAAACTAAAGAGCTAACTTGTAAAAGGCGCTCCATCTTGCGGATTGGTCACAGGTCCATGAGACGTGCCCGTGAGACAGCCGTATAAATAATACTAGAGTGTTTAGCAGGGTTTTTGAAATGTTTCCCTCTCAAACTATTCCTTGATAACCCACACGAAAATGGATGAGCCGGTATATTAATACCCGGGCTATGTTCAAACCCGGGGTAGCCCCAACAATTTGCCGCCTTGGGTTTCAGGTCACTTATTTCTTTCGTTAAATAACACGTGGAAGAAATGGTTGTTGTTGTCGCACCAATCAGATATCGAGCGGGTGGTCGGCTGATCCTTCCATCATACTGTCATCATCACCGTCTACGTCATCATCGTCGTCATCCTCATTATCGTCTTCAATGGTACTGTCTGGACTGGTTGAGGAGTTTCTGCCAGAAATCGTATCTGCAAAAGATCAACAAACAAAAATTGTGGTCAAGGTTCTGAAAGAGCTGACATCAAAAGGTAAGATTAAATAATTCGGCAGATGCAGCACATCCAAACAAATAAGGATTTTGTACCTGAGTATTTAAAAGTAAATTACTTTTAGCTTTTATTCGCAGATACAGATAGATGTTCTTGGGTGCCAAAATCATCTATCCACAGGATTTCCCATTAAAAAAACCATATAACTTAGGACCAATTTGTGGGACCTAGTTACGAAATTTAATAAAACAATTGAAAAATGTTCAGCTTTCCTTCTGTGTAGGCATTAAGCTGCACATAAAACTAATACTTTATATGGGGGCGTTGTGACTACGCAAGTTTTGTATTTTGATATTGAGTTGCATATTTTTTTTATTTCATGCTGCTGTTGTGATAGATTAAGCGTGCAGAAAGTTTCGTTTCGTGAAATTTCCATACCGCGTCAAAACAAAACTTTTCTTCGAAAGTGCTGCTTGCAACTAGAATTAATTAGAACGTGTAATTGGGTTGCAGGTAAACACTAGCACAGGTGTGAACACGTTCATCTTAGCAAAATAAAGCTTGACAACTTTGGCCCGCAAATTTCACCAGGAACATTTTTTTAACGTCGGCTTTTTTTTTTCGAACGGATTTTTCCTGCGGCATCTTTTTTTCCTAGTTTCGTTTTAATAGCCTGTGAAACTGACCATAATGCAATGCAGCAACAAAATTTAATAAAAGATAAGCTCAGCCACGTTTCTACAATCCAAATGCAACTTCGTCTTTACCTTGTAAAAAACTAGGGTATTATTTTAAATTACGACCCCAATAAAAATTAAATTCAGGGACTTTCAAGGACGTCTTTCACAATTTCAAGGAATTCAAGGCCTTGAACTTTTTAATTCAAGTACTGTAGTTTGTTCCATATTACCTTTGCCGGAAACTTGACTGTATGACGACACGTTTTCTGCCATTTTGAGTGCAAAAAACACGTACCAGTATCCAACCATAGGCTCTATACAGTTACTGCGTAGAGTCTACAAGTGTGATATCCACGTTTTTGCACTCGTGCAAGGGAACGCGGCGTCATACAGTCAGCTTCGTGCAAACATAATGTGGAATAAACTATATCAAGGACTTCAAGCATCTTGTGCTAATGGAGTCCTGAAAGCTGAAACATTTGCTCCCTTTAATTCAGAATGCAACTGAAATGCTTGGAGAAAAATCCAACCATGGTGATACTTTGAGTTTTTGAACTAATGAGTATGAAAATTTACTATCAATTAGCTCTCGCCCACAAAGGTTTTTAGACAGACTCTTCGCCCTTGTTTGGCCTCATCAGTAGTGAATTTGGAGAGAGGTATTCTCTACTGACTAGCCCAAATATTCTGTCTAGAGCCACGTTTCCAAACCGGTGAGAAGGGCCTCCCTTGGAAGGTACGGAGCAGCTGCAGGGGAAGCGCGAGCCGCTGCCGGAGCCATACTATATGGACGCATTTACGCAATGAATAGCCTGTGCATTCTCGGTGCTAGAATTTAATCGCGATGGAAAGGTGTCGTTGCCATGGTAACAACGGCGACCTGGACTTTTAAGACCTACAATCTTATAATCAGTGACAGTAAGACAAACAATTCCTCCTGACGAAACCATTTCTCAGTCACTTCTGAACTCACGTTATTGACTGTTTTCGTTGTGAGACGGAGAGCTAAAATATAGCTGCCACGTTGGAATTTCAGACGATTTTTCTAGCTTCGAGAATGCAAAGGCGAGTCGTTGTATATAAGCGCAAACATCAACGACGATTTTTTAAAATATTTTTAACTGTGCATTGCAAAAGAAGTTAAACTGTATGAGGAAAACAAAATTTTCATTTTTTAAGATCTACAGATTTTTTGAGCAGTTTGTAGATATTTTTGTTCTCATGTGGCAACACTGCCTCATCGTAGTAAAAAAAAACTGCACAGCTATTTTATTTTTTTTTTTTTGGGGGGGGGGGTGCCATTGCCTGCTAGTCGCAATGGGGAGGAATACTGTCGAAAAGGTTGGGAACCACTGGTCTAGAGATCTTTGTAGGCGAGAGCTAATTGATATTAAATGATCAATTGGCAAAAAGATGCTTAGTCCTCGGTGTCTAACATTTAGTAGAATGGAGCCCCAAACAAGCACAAGTTTCTGCTATTTTGCTTGCTGAAACCATATTCGTTTGGCTCTTGTCATGAGTATGAAATCGTGTATTAGTAGTGTTAGTAGCAGTGTGTGATTTCATATTGAACCAAAATGCTTTGGGCCTAAACCTATTTGTGGCTACTCGGGTTTAATGCCTCTCGTGATTCAAGTTTGTCAAGAATTAATATATGATCTACAAGTTACTTCTACGATGACTCAAATCCCAAAAAATGACAAGTAAATACTTCTCAGTATTTTCAAATTTTCGACAGGCAGATTGATGGAAACTAGTTGGGCTGTTTTTGTCCTCCTGTATTCAGCAGGCTCTCCTCATTTGCTTCGATTTACATTATTACTCACACCAACAGTTCACGCACTACCATAAGTTCCACGTAAATGAAAATTTACAGGCGAATTTTCGGTGGCTGAGATCTGCCATCTTCTTCAGTCCTGGCCTCGAAAACTTGCAAGCAACTGCAGAAACATTCACAAATTCGTTTGTGCAGTTGCTCTCAAGTTTTCGAGGCCAGGCCTGAAGAAGGTGGCAGATATCAGCCACCGAAAATTCCCCTGTAAATTATCATTTACGTGGAACTTTTGGTATTGCGTGAACTGTTGGTGTGAGTAATTTTTGTTAAACCAAAGTAAATTCGACACTATGTCAATCTTTTTGATTACATTATTGCTGCAGCCAAATCAACCTAGTCACATCACGATCACCATTAAAATCTGCCTGTCAAATTCGTTAAGTTTGCAAATACTGAGAAGTACTTACTTGATATTTTTTTTTGGATTTGTGCATCATTGTGGAAGTAACTTATCAATTTATGACATTTGACTTAGGAAATCAATATTTTGTATTGGCAAAAGCAAGCAAACGGCCTTTATAGTGGCATTGTACTGACATTTTTAGAAGGAAAAGTTACACATTTACCACTACGGATGAACACAGAGTTCACCTTAAATTTGACAGATTTTCGTCAGTCGTCTTCACAAGTAAGCTGTTTTCTGGAACTTTTAAATCGGGAGCGGGTGGCGTCGGATCTGGACGACCCATCGCTTGTCTAGTTAAGGTCAACTGAAGTCTCAATAACCTGTTGATGTTGCTGAAAGTTGGCCTGTGAAGTTCATCAGTGGGATCCCAAGTTGTCGGACTTCCTGTGCTCACAGGTGTTGATCACGGAAAGAGTTGGCTGCATGAAGATTGAACATGAAATTTCGTGGGAAAATTCAGCAATCCTTATGAAATCCAACTCTTCCGTGACCAACATCTGAGAGCTCTGGAATCAATCAATAAAATCCGTTGAAAATTTAAGTTGAACTCTGTTCGTGTTCATCTGTTGTGGTAAATGTGTAACTTTTCCTTCAAACAATATTTGTATTTTTTCTGTTAAAAATAATTGGTTGTGACAAATTTGACATATTCTCTGCCTTCGCCATGATCTGAACACGTTCTGTTCCCCATAAAACTGATTCATCTATTTCAACTTGCTCACTCTAAAACGGCACTATCACCGATTGATAATCTTACAAAAACTTCGCCATTTAGCGGCAGTGTTATCATTAATCTTAGCAGCTTGCTCCCAGCTTGCACTTGGAGGTTCCAAATTTTCCCTCAATAATTAAGAAGGTAGTGGCTTGTTTGTTTCGTTAAAAGAAATGCCGTTGTGCATTCCTTCACTTGATGCAAGCACGTACTAGATAGCGCTAGATGTTACCAGATTCTGCAGACTATCAATTGATTTTAGTGCCACTTTTGAACCACAAAATAGTCATATGCAACCCCTCTCCCTTGACCAACAGTCCCACAACCCCCAAACATTGTACAAATTTAAATCAACTGTCAAACTTGCTTGTGATTGCGACAAATTGCAAGTCGGCATATTAGAAATACAAATTGGAAGCTGGTAAAAATAGATTACTTGGAATGATCGGCAGAGCAATGATCCAGTTTGATGACATGAACACGTATTACTCAACTACGAGTCATTAAATTTGGGTGATGTGATGAGAGAATAGGGGCCACTGGTTGAACAAGAAACGGATAACCTTGAACAAATGCTATCAAGGTCTTTCGATTGCTAACTTGTTAAATATGCATCGCACAATGTAGGAATACATTGAATCTTGTAGGAAACAAATTCAAAGATCCATAACCAAATAAATAGACGTAAATCGCTGTAAGTAATATGAAGGAAAATTGGAAGTTGGTCATCAGCGAAAATTGTACACTAGAATGACGTGGCACAGCAAGCCACCTTTATGCACTTACGTTACTGTCAAGTAACTTGAGCCGGATTCGAACTGGTCCAGCTCCAGATCACTAACGTACCGCATTTACTGACTTGTCCACTGACATAAAGATAACTCATTGAACCCCTTATTATACAGGACTCCATTCGACCAAATATACTCGGGTCAAGTCTTCCGTCTCCAAATTTAATAATAATAATATAATTTACCATATAGTTACCGGAAGGGGTGCGAGTCACTAATACCGTACCGCTTGAGGAAAACGTAGAGTAAGTCGTTCTAAGGTATATTGTTGGAGGAGGAGGATTGTGAACCGATTCCGAGGAAAGGACGAAGGTCCTCTGGTATGAGGTCCTGCCAGAGTCCGTGTTCGCGCGCACTGTCCCAAAACGTAGAGCATTCCAGGCTTTTACCATGCGTACAGAGAAAAAATATTTCCTGTAGTCAAGCCTAGAACCCTGGGTCGCAAGTTTCCAGGAATGGCCTATGATAACTTGGAAGAGGGGTGCCAGGTCAAAGAAGGGCAAATCCGCCTTAATCAGATTTTGCAAGCAGCTCCAGTCCCGCTCGAGTTGAGTTGTTCCATGTGGTCCATTTCACGTAAGCCAGGGAGTCCCTTGGTAAATCTTCTCTTCACCGATTCAATTAGGTCGTTGTCCTTAACAAGATATGGGGACCAAACTGGTGTCAAATATTCAAGGACTGGGCGGACAAAGACCCTGAAAGCCCAAATCTTTGTATTTATGTCCCCAGACGCAAAAACATCTGTTAACAACAGCCAAGCGTAGTTCATGTGCTTCCTTTGGATTGCTTATGACCGAGGATATTCGGTTGAATGGAGTCCCCATCATGGTTATGACTTTAATAACATGTTCAGTGAGTTATCTTTATGCCAGTGGACAAGTGACCATATTGGTAAACGCGGTATGGCAGTGATCTGGAGATGACCGGTTCGCCGGTTTGAATCCGGATCACGTCACTTGAATTTAAACGTAAGTGTATAAAGTTGGTGTACTGTACATTATTTCTAGTGTATGATTTTGCTGATAGCTTAATTTCCAATTTTCCTGTATGAACTACACACGACAAAAGGTGTTTGTGGACCCCTGAATGGATTATGATGCTTCCCTGCGCACTCCAGTGTTAACGATGGGATGATGTTTGGGGTTGCAATAGCTGTTTCACATGTTAATTTTTGCCGCACGGTTTTTTGCTCAAGAATTTATAAACAAACTTTCCTTTTAAGCACATTTTTAGTGAAAATTTGGCTCATTTGGTCAGATACAAGAAACTGGTAGAGAAACTGTCACGGTAAAGGTGTTTAGCTTTGACAAGGGCGAAACGAATACGGTTTCAGCAAGCGAAAGAGTAGAAACGTCTGCTTGTTTGGGGCTCCATTCAACTAAATGGTTGACACCGAGGCCTAGGACAATTTTTACCAATTTATCCAATTTATTAAAATAATTGCGTATTTTGAGACACTTTCTATCCCTTTTTCATCCTTATTTTTCCTTACTTTTGGTGTTAAAAATTCCTTTAAAGTCTACTATATTTCCCTGAGTGTGGAACTTTTTTTCCCCTAGAGCCACAAAAAAAAAAACCTTTATCGCACTTTGTTAGTAGGCTCAACTTAAAACCAAGATCTGGAAAGACATCCAGTGTGTAACACTTGCACGTTGAACGGGTCTAAAACAAGCATTAAAAGAGGAAAAAACGGTCACGGATCCACCCAAGAAACGTAAATGTTGCACGCACATACACACATAAAAATGTGAGCTACTAGTCCTGTTTTTATTTAACCACAAAACAAAACAAAATCATGAACATAAAGTAAAAACTGGAAAAACATCGCTGCAATTAATACTGTGAAAAGATCGATCCGTTATAACAACACTACGAAATACGCAAAACTTCACAACACAGACTCACACTTAGTCCAAATTTTCGATACCACTCAGATATCTTCGTCACCTGAAATCACCTGAAATCCTCGAGACCTGACGAAGATATCTGGGTGGTATCGAAAATTTGGACTAAGTGTGAGTCCGTGTTGTGAAGTTTTGCGTATTTCGTAGTGTTTTTATAAAGTAAAAACTGAAAGTCGCTCACTCACATACATTTTTTTTAGTACTACTCTTAAGAACCAATTAATTAATGCTCAGCAGCCTAAAGAGTAATAATATCGCATCCAAAGAGGTTCGTCATTACTTGCGTACTGCGTGGCTACCAAGGGGCGCCGCCCCCCACCCCCCAAGTGAGGTTGCCGTTTTTACGCAGAAAAAAAAACGGAAAAGCTGCGAGCATAAAATGCTAAAATGTAAGCTTTCCTTTCAAACCTGGCAAGGGATGGAGTTGAAACTTTTCCCCAGTGCATGTGTCACATTATTTCGTGTCGTTGATTGACCTTTTTGTCCTTTTGTCTGATCATTTTGTCCTTTCTGAGTTTTCGAGCCAACCCCTTTTTGCCCTTCTGTGGGCGCCCTTGATGGCTACACAGTGCATGTATATCTGTATATGTTTATGTATACACATATCTACGTAAGTGTATATATATTTATGGATGTGTATGTATATATAAACTCTGCATCCATGCAACGTGTATTAACGACGAGCCCCTCTGATAAAACTTGCAATTCCTTTAATCATACCATGAGCAACTCGTATCCATCTACTTTTGTGAAGTTGGGATGGGAGAGAGCGAGCAATTTTTTTGTTACATGAAAATAATCATAAACTGTTTCAAGGAAACTTAACTGTTTTTAACATATACACACATGTGGTTTACCACATAATATGGAGTCTCGTACTCTGAACTCCTACTTTAACTGCTCCGTTTGAGGATTTTGGGTGTTCGTTAGCAGAGAGGGAGTGAATGTGACAGTCGAATGAAATGTTAGGAACAAAGTAATAAAGCATAGTAATTGTCAGAAATAAAGAATGAATAACAAGGGTTAGGGAAGCAAACAGTGTGCATTAAAGACTGGCCTTGCGTGAATCCATGATACATTAATCGAAAAAAGAAGGAACGAAGGACATATGCCCAGACTGAGACTCGAACCCAGGGCTTTCCGCTTGCTAACCAGATACTCTGACCACTACACTACGAGGGCGGATACTGGCTGCAGGCTCCAGACGGGCTTAGTAGCTGTTCAATCTTTCTCAGTGGTGACCTAAAGGCCACAAATACGTTATGTTTCTTAGTTACCACACTACAACAAGCAATAAATAAAGAAAAAATAACAAGCTAAAGGGTTAACAAAGGGAAGAGCCTGCATTAAAGACCAGCCTTGTTAAAATACAACATACACTAATGCTGAGTGGGACCCAGTAGGACAGCTGTCTCTTCTTCCTTCCTTTCTTTCTTTCTCAGAAATACTGCATCTTGTATGCTCACACGGCCAGTCTTTAAATGCAGACTGTTGTGTTTAGCAATTAGGTTGGCCGCACACCAAATTAGCCATTTGGTCTTACGGCAGGACATTTTGTCGAAATCTGTCTTAGCATGCTGCTGACATCTCCAAAACCATAGCAATAAGCTGAACACCACACACCGGAAGCGCCATTGTCACGAGACGTCTTTAGGCGTCTCACGACAATAAAGTGAAGCTCCTAGTTTCGTCTGGTGGGGTCTCTCCACCAGATTCGACGTCTCGCGACATTCTGTCTTGCAACGTCTCGTCGTGAGACAAATGTCTAATTTGGTGTGCGTCCAGCCTTATCATCGGCATCGTCAACTACTACTTTCAAAAGTGGTTAAGTGCAAACCTACCACAGTCGGGTGTCCCTCGTGTCCTAGTCTTTGCATACTCGACCCCGTGGCGATCGACGCACCAGCACAAACCAGCTCCACCATGGCATTGCATGGCTGCGAAAAAGCCATCCTCAGCACAAGTTGGAGTAAAGCCTCCTAAAAAAAAAAGGTTAAAACAATGTTGGGTAAGTGTTATGGCATACCAAAACCTATCTAACTTTTCGCGAAGTTTATGTATTTAAGCCATATTTTAAAGCCTTTCTGTAAAGGATTATCAAACCAGAACCAAACTTGTTGATTAGGGGTTTGTATTATATCTTTGTACTGTGTGGCACAGTGGCAACCTGGACCGCTGCACTGTGACTGAGGTTGGTGCTAATGACTAGCTGTCGACGCGCCATTAAGTCTCAATCCCCCCCCCCCTCCCCCAACTTGTGAAGGATACCCGCCAGGATTTCACCTTTATTCAATGCTAAAAATTCCATCAATCAATACTGCAAAGGACAAAGGTTACAAACGTTATTGCGCAGTTACCAAGTGTTTACTTTACGTCTGAACACGGGTATTAATTAACAGAAATGAAAATAGATGTGTGTTGGGACGGGGAAGGCAAGGCAGTTCCGGAACGAAATCATGGAGGGGGCCGCAAGATGATTTTTCTACGTTCTCGTGCAGTTTTTGTTTTTGCAATTTAACAGAATTTTTTTCAGAAATTTCGGCAATATTTCTTTATTTTTTCCAGAATTTTTCTGATTGCCAGAATTTCCAGAGATTTGCAGATTTCACATAGGTTGCCAATCCGAAACCGGAGAGCGTACGACATTTCAGCCCTTGTCAGACCCCTCGACGTAATCCAAGGTTCCGTTTATAATCGCTCGTTCGACAACAAGAGCGAGAGATTGAAAACTTGGGATAATATTTCCTGGAGGACGCTCTAGCGTCAGGCCCGTCTTCATCCCATCTTAGAGCAATAAACCTACTTCGTTACGGGAGGAGCATATTCGTATGGAAAGCAACACTCGGCAAGCGTTATACGCAAGAGGGCACAGGCACAGCTTGGAAAGCAAACGGGAAGAATCGCATGTTGTAACTAATGCGGCTCGTTGGGACAAACAACAACTTTTTTCTACATACACAAAACTTTCATGAAACCGGAACTTCGGCATTCCAACAATGGATAAGACCACCTAGGGATAATACCACCTAGGGAAAGGGCGATATTTGGTAAACTGGGCCTGCAGAATCTTGTTCTTCTTTCATAAAAGTTTTATGTGTTGAAAAAGTTGTTGTGTGTCCCAATGAGCCACCGTAGGTTGCGATCACGCACCGTAAAATCGGCCGGCAAACAATAGCATGGAGGGCAAATTTCGTGAAGTTTAATTGGTTAGCTGATATTTGCCCTATGCGGTGTGTAAAAATACCACGAATTGTTTTGGCAGTTTGCGACAGCAATATGTATTTGTCGGCTTTTTTTTTTTTTTACTTATTTTAAAAAAGAAACATTTCGCTGCAGCGCCGCGAATTTTCATAACTGAAACGAGATCACGAGACCCACATCAGCCTATTGGATGACGGAGAATCTGGAACGTGGATGCTGTGTTTAGAATATGGGCAACGCTAGCGAAATGGTGAACTGGCACCTTTAAGCTACGGTTACCAGCGCCATGTTGTCAGCACTTTTTCGATCCTTGGTCAAGCGGTGAGCACTATTTGCGCTAGTAACTCTTCCATGACATTATGTTGCCACTGTTACGAGTTATCCTCCCTCATACCATCCTGTCATAAGGGTAAATAGCCCAAAGAATAATTTCCACTGGGGCAAAAAAAACTGCTCCTTACCCGTATTTCATTATAAAAAAATTCACTTTATCTGATTGTACCCCCAGGCTTGTGTCAATGGGATAGTTCCTCCCCGCGCCCCTCCCCTAACGAAAAAAAATTGGCCTCCACTTCAGAGCGCATCACTATTTAGCCGCGAAGTGAGAGGGGCCAAATGCTAGTGACATCTGGCGACGATTCTGAGAAATAGGCTAGTGCTTTCTCGATGTCAGGAACAAAGGCATCGAACCGAAGATCCGATAATTGTCTCTTTTGAGGGCTGTGAGGAAGGACGGGGGTGGTGGCGTAGTGTGAGGGAATTGAGGGAAAAGTTCGGATAGGGGCTCGAAAATGAGCAGTTGGGGGGGGGGGGGGGGAGTAACTTAATCCGACGGACTGGGCGGGCCAACGACACCGAGAGATCGGGAAAGCCAATATTCCCAGAAATTCAGGAAATGGAGGTAAAGCTTGAATTTTAAAGTAGAACGAAAAAAACACTCGAGTCTGCATTAATCAGGACCTTAAAGTGGTACTATCACCGATTGAAAAACGTACGAAAATACCGTGGCGCCATATCTAGGGGCAGTGATATTGTTAAACCTTTACAGCCTGCTCCCCGGTGCACGAGGACGTACCAAATTTTCACTCAATAATTAAGGAGGCTCGTGGCTTGTTTGTTTCGTTAAAAGAAATGACGTTGTGCATTTCTCCGCTAGATGTTGCCAGATTCTACACACCTTCAATCGGTGATAGTGCCGCTTTAAAACTCCGATTCGGCTGGATTTTAAGCCTGACTGACGATTATTACAACTTGTTCAAATGGCCATAAGGGCGTAAAAAATGGTGTTATGTATACTAAATAAAATAAAGTGCCCATTTTTTCTGGGCGGGGGGGGGGGAGTTATTTTCACAAAACTTGAATAAGACCATTCCTTCTTAAAGAAAAACTAATTCGGATTATTATTGGTAACAGTTTGTGTTCGGTTTAGAAGATTTTTGGGCGCCATATTCGACCGCCATATTTATTTTTATCGCAGTTGTTTTTTTTTTATACCCACTGCTCCTTGCATCAATGAGCAGCTCCAGAGGCTAGCGTCATCACCGGTACGAATTTATTGCCGTTTGTTTATATTCGTACGAAATTTCATTTGAATCCATTTACGCGTTTGTCCGTAACTGCGTAACAAACAGACAGACAGAGCAACGTGTCAAAATGTCGAGTTAAAACGGGAACTCGTTCACTTCAGTCGCTCGATCAATTATTTTCGAATTCCGAATATCGTCATTAGGGCAAATTATCAAATGCCAAATAATTACCGAATATTCGTTGCACCCTTATCAACCGTGGCGATAATTTAGCTCGATCCACGAGTTGGTTTTGAAATGAAAACGTCAAGAATGTTCACTCTGTCCCGTCATGCCGCGAATATGCAAAAGCTATGGCATTCAACAAACGCTTCTCCGTGTGCTGCCCCACGCGTTGAAGCGTAGCTACACTGCGCGGCACCCGTGCTTCCGTCAAAAACAACTTCAGTATGGTATAAGAGACCGTATCCAAGATACGGTATTATAAGTTCGTATACGATACCGTCAGTTTTTACAGGATGAAGGAGATCCTGTAAGAATAAAGGAACTGTAAGATGTGTAGGATCCTGCACGATCTTGGGAGTATCTTGTTAATTCTTACAGAATCATGTTCCACAAGAACTTATAATATCCTAGATGCGCTGTGGTGTTACAAATGGTTATCTTATTGGAAAGAATTTGTGATTAGTTGCAGTTTCTGGTGCCATAAGTTCAGGCGCTGCGAGCGTAATTTGAAAAAAAAAATTCTACGAAATGGGTGTTTAAAAATGTTTGACCTCTAAACATGAATAATGTATTAACTTTCGCATGCCTAAAATTTCATTAACGGTATTTGGCGTAACGGGATTTGGCGAAACGGGATTTGTCTTTCAGGCAAAAGCTTTTCATCTGCTTTGGTTTTTGGCGTTGGCGAAACGGGATTTGGCGAAACGGGACGTGACCCCCACAAAGTGGTTGGCAGAGACAATTATGACAACACGCGTTCATCCTGCGATTATTTTCACGCACTGTAAGGGCACGTTTATGCAACCACTCGCTTTTGCATTCTCGCGCTAGAAGCTAAAAATCACCTCACATTCCAACATGGCGGCGGTTTTATGTCTGCCGCCTGGCAACGAAAACAGCAAATAACGTTGAGTTCAGAAGCGTTTGGGAAAATTCTTTCGTCATGAGGAATTCTTTATATTATTGGCACGGATTATAAGACTGCAAGTATTTACTCAAACGATGTCGGATTTAGCTAATCCATTTAGCGTTGTTACCATGGCAATGTCACCTTTGCCATCGCGCGATTGACTTCTAGCTGCGAGAATGCAAAGGCGAGTCGATGCATAAACGCGCCCTAATACTCCTACAGCTTGCCTTTGTCAATCCTCTCGTCTTCAAAACAAGCAAAAAAAACAAATGTGCAAGTAACAAGAATTACGTTGATTAAAGATTTTACGGTTACCATGACGACATTACTCAAATCAAGCGTGCAAAAAAAATTCCACGGATGGATAGACGACGCAGGTGCACGTGGGCGTCAAATCCATTCTTTCTTCGATTAATTTTTCACTAAACAAAACGCGGCTAAAAGGGAATCGAATTCGCCGTCGTTGCTACACAGATTACTCTTAATTACAGGTTGTCAGAAACAGGCAAATGGCTTGCAGCTGGTTGGCATTTATTTGTAACGAAGAAATAGAAAAAAAAATTGCATAAATTGTCACCAATTCGGTTAGGTACCCCGCCCCTCTCTGTGGTGGAAGGCGAAAGCATTTCCGTGTCTTCGCCCCCAACCCCTCCCCCAGCGCATCCACTGCGCAATGACGAATAATCAGGAAGAGGCAATAAGCCTTGGAGCTTGATCGATTTAGTCGGAGAAAAACGACGCAAATAATGCTCGTTAAGTTTAGAAAGTTAAAGCTTAATAGCCTAAGAGACGAAAGCGCATAATACTCGGAATGCGCTGCTAATAAAAGGTGGGTAAATTTGTGAAACATTGAAACTAACGCTGAGTTTAGAGTAAAATTGTTTGCACACTTACGTGGCTTTTTTTAATATTTAGTTGTTTTGATGAAAGTTCCTGTTTTTTTTATTTATTTATTTGTTTATGAAAGAAACAGTCTGTGCGACGAATTACTTTGGACTTAGGAAAGCATTATGTTGGAATTATGTACGCTGTGTGTTCAAACACTTCACAAACACCGAGTTTGGCAAGTTTTCGAAGAAAAGATACTTGGAAAAATTCTCGCGTTCTTATTTTTCCGGCGTTTTTTTAAGCCGTTAGTTGTTGATCACCTACATCATCATCACAACTTCTGTCGTCTGCTTTCAGATCCAAATTTGAAAACACCGTGTTCTGCCTCCGATATTTGGAAGGCTGTCGCCGCACACCTGGTGCGCACGACACGCTAACTACGCAGTTCTCCCATCGTTGGAAAAACACGACGGCCTTCCAAATATCGGAGGCAAAACACGGTATTTTCAAATTTAGGTCTGAACGCAGACGACAGCAGTTGGGATGACGATGTTGGTGATCAAGAACTAACAGCTTATAAAAGGCCAGAAGAAGACGAACGCGAGTAATTTCCCAAGCATCTGTTCGCCGACGAAAATTTGACAAACTTTGTGTTTGTGAAGTGTTTGAACATACAGCGTACAAAGTTTCCAACATAATTATTTATTTATTTATTTTACCCTGTGTCTCCCTTTATCGCTGTGTTAGTTTATTAAAGCAACATACCGCCTGCCTTATAACCTTCCGGCTGCCTCACAACACCCACGCGATGATCACATCCGCGTATTTACCACAGCTAAGGTCAACTGAGACGGTAGCTTCGTTCCTCGCAGCGAAAAAACGTAGCTACTGTCTCAAGTGGCATTGCGCCTTATAGTCCAGCCAGCGTGAACGCATTGATCGTGTCGTCAAAAACCGGAATGATTCTTGTATTTTAAAATCACAATTTATAATTTTCTAGACTAGTGTCTTATAATTTTGCTTTGGCGATCTATTGGAATAATTAATTTAAATTTTTAACGCATTAGCCTTTTAGATTTTTGATCTCATAGTAATTACTAGCAAACGATTAAAATTAATACTGCGCACACACAGATAAAACTTCCAAGGTCATTGTCGGGACGAACGTAAATAAAGTTCAAATAAATAAAGTTTAAATATTCAACAGAAAATCTCCTAGACGCCACATTTTAAAACGGATTTTTAGCAAGGGAAAGATTAGCTGTAAGTAAATAGACCTTTGGGGCCATACTTGTTGTGGAGGATCTAGAAAAATGGCGCTGGGAGTAATGTCCCTTTAACAAGGCAACATAAAGTAAAACGCACAACGCACACAGTTTCAGTATCTGTTACACACTGTCGTTGAACGACGATGTTTCACACGATAGTATTGCATGCCATAGCTGATTACTGCTTCATTGTGTTGAACACTGTTTTCAAAATAAAAGCCACATTAAATAGAGGAAATGTGACACTTTTTCATAATGCCTATTTAAGTGCATCCACTTACCCAGTAGTCCGTTTCTACTCTTACGTTTCGCTGCTAAGCAAGGCCGTTCTGAAAGTAGAAATATAAAAGAATAAACAAGCTGTTTAAAATTACCGGCGATAATATCCTACCCAGTGCCAACATATTGAAAGTTATCAGGCAGACTCAATTACCTATCAGTAAAATTAGGTTACATGATGATATAAACTTTGTAATGTAAGTAGGCAAAATTGTGATATAAACTTTGTAATGAATTCCGGACAGGCCCCCAACATGGTGTAAATCGTGATAGAAAACCATATAGACGATAAATTCTGGTAAGATTATTACGAGCTAAGCACAAGCGGGAAAGAACACTGGCTGTTGAGAGCAGGCATCAACACGAAAGGTGTTAACTCCAGTGCTAACACAATTCTTGGTCATTTCTGAATACAAAAAGAATGATTAAACTCTCTTGAATACTGAGAATACCGTGAGTTTTTGTTCCTTGTAGTGGTGCAGCACTTGCAGTAATTTCCTAATGCCTACGTCAGGCGTACGTCACTCACTACGTTTACATGGCCATTTGAAGAAAGCACATTTTAACGACGCGCTTTGAAGTGCACATCAAAAAACGGCACCTGTTTACAAGACGAAAGACCGCATTAGGGCCAATGCGCTAAAGAAGGCGCTTCATGCCAGTATGTTCAGAAAATCCATTCCTACCAGCCTGCCCTCCCTTTTCACGAATAGTGAGTAGATCATATGTTGCTCTAGCCCCTACATGTAGTAAACTAGGTCAGCTTAAACCCAAATACCTAAGGTATGCAAGTCTTAATGGTCTTTCTAGTCATGTACCCTTATTTTCAGTTTATTTACCCTATTTAGTTTAGTTGCACCAGCACAAAATACGTGGCTACCGTAACTGTGTCCGCCATCTTTACCAAGCGTTTTCCAAAGTCTCAATGCGATTGCGAATGTTGACACGAATAAAGACGATGCGCTTCAGACGTCCGATCCAGGTCTGTAAAGCGCTTCGGTTTCTGTAGCGCCAGATGGAGAATGCGCCATGAACGGGTGTTTATAAGACCCACTGAAACGACGCGGATGCGATGCACATCCATCTGAAGCGTTTCGAAGTGGTCATGAAAACGTAGTGACTAATGTTAGACGACCAAAACAAACCTGGCAGATTAGTATACTACAAGCTAGTGCGCACCATGCTGCAAAAACTGTGGCCACTGCCAACCCCACGACTTGTGATTTCCGTTATTGGCTAGCAATACCCCAAGACCTGTTATGAAATCGGTAATTTGTGTGTTTCAGCACGAAACTCCCTTCCAGATTTAGTTTCCCCGAAACCGAGGGTCGAGGGAAATTGGCTGGAAAGGAGTGGAGTGCTAAAACGTACAAATTATCGCTTCGTCTTTTGTCTTTTTCATCAATAGATTCACCAAAAATACCTAAAAGGAATTAGGGATGTTTTAAAAGTCAGCGGCTTGCGAGTCGCTTGGAAGCGGGGTAAGCTTTCCCGTTTTTTAATTCAAGCCGCTAAGAAACTTTTCCGTGGTTTTTAAGTACCAAGTGGCAGCCAAGTAAGCGAAGAAAAAGGGTGCCGACTTCCCTGAGCTACGCAACCAATACGGGGGCACGATGTGCGCATGCGCCATTGCCGCAGAGCTACAATCGGCAACAATCATCGTACATGCGATAAATCTACATGATAACGTGCGTGATAAGTACGATATTGATAACTCCCAGCAGTTCAATTGCTTAGTCTTTACTCCCACCACCTTGAACGTTAATAATAACGCGATAAAACAGAGAAAACAGATATAATAACTGATTTTGTCACTGTCGGCCATGTTTGTGCTTAGTAAGCTTCAAATAACGTCGTTTTTAATCTCAGCTTGAAAATGAAGAGCGGAGGAAGCCGAGACCAAGCAAACTCAGCGCTCAGCAAGCAAGCCGCTGACTTTTAAAACATCGCTATAAACAGAAACCGGAAGTAAGAAGCGGAAGTTGCCCGAAAGTGACCGGAGGTGGCCGACAAGCAGTAGCGAGCATAGACCCCCAAGCGAGAAGGCAAGGGCAACTTCTGGTAAAAGGGCACATTTTTTTCTACGGACTTTTGCCTAACTTTTATCCTTTCTTAGCCTATTTTGTCTCTTTCAGGTATTTGTGTGCTCTTTTTGGCCTTTTTTTTAAGCTTTTAATAAAGATTCTTTCCTAGAGACTTTTTTTTGGCTACGTTTTAAGCCTTTTTTGCCGTTTCAGGGCTTTTTTTTTTGCCCTTTTTTAGGCCTATTTTAAGCCTTTAGGCTCTTTTCTCATGCACCGCTACACCAGAAAATGCTGGCACAAAAAGGCAATTTTTTGTTACAAAAAAGGCACGTTGCGAAAAGAGCAGGGGCACTGTCCCCCGTCCCCCCCCCCCCCCGGGTGGGCACCACTGCCGGGAAGTGAGGCCACAATCTATGGATTGGTATAGGATAGAGACAAACGGTTTTAACCATTAGATTAAGCGTCCAAAAATTAGTTAAAATGAAAAAAAACCCGGAAGTATGGAGCGGAAGTGGCCCGAAAGTGGCGGAAGTGTACAGAAGACCGGTTGCTACTAGGTAGTCGCTACCGACACTTGTTTAATTCCAACTTAGACCGGCTTCATAGATACGAATTCCAACAGTTTTAATTTTGGTAACGTTTTCCTACACGACTATATACTACTGTACAATCGAAAAAAAGCTTTCTTTATTTCTAATACAAAAGTGCAACTTTAAAGACATCCGCGATTTTCTGTTTAACGATCCTTTAACTTATTCATAACGGGAAGCCGACTAAATTTTCCCTTAAGTGGCATTATGCCTGCCGCGACGTTGCGTTTACACCGGATATTCGTAAAAATTTCATAAATAACCTAGTTGTTACTGCATTGAAAACTTAGTTTTGAGACGTGCTAATAATATGTCGAGGTAATAGAGTTTTGGTTTAGGGCTTGGAATGCCGTTTTAGCTTAGGGCAGTTTGGGTTAAAAATGAATGAAAATAAAAATGCTGGCATTTTATTATTTCTTGGATGAACACGTACTGAATGTTTGCTATTAGATTGAAAAGAAAAAAAAAATCGCCCGTATGATATTTGTGCAGTTTTTACCTTCCCTAGCAGACGGGTTTAACGCACAAGACATGGCGTCTGCTGAAGAAAGATAAGCCCTTAATATCCGAAACCTGACTCCACGTTTTCAAATTTGGTAATGATTTTTTTTTTAGAGGAAGGTGTAGTTGCAATAAAAAGAAAATTGCGCAGCGAAATTAAAATGTAATCTTTATGTAGGAGTCGGAACACCTGAGTCCTCAGTTTGTGCTAGCATATTAAATGTGGATGAGTTTTAGCCTTAAAGATTAAAATGTAGACCAACTTAAAAGGACAGTGGGTTTAGTGATGTGGTCATGGTGGCTTAGGAACGGCAGAGCAAAGCCCGATTGCTTGACGATGGTTTGGACGATAACTGGCAAGGGGATCATGGCTAAGTCCCAGCCAGTGTGTGCTGACCAGGGTAGCATCAGAGACTACCAGCAGAGTTCGGACTCCACAAAACTAGCCATAGTTAAGTGCAAGTAAGTCGACAAGTGAATGGGATGCGTGCAAGCAACCATAGTTACGGGCAAGTCGACAATTGAATGGGCTCCACTCAAGTTGCCACAGTTACTGTAAGTAACATATGGTTAGCACAACTGTCTCATGTACAAGAGGTGCCTGGTTCGAGCCCCACCTCAGCCAGCCATGGCATTTTCGGGAAGAGAAAGGTCCTGTGATCATTCGTGCTCATGCCGTGTGGCATGTAAAAGATCCTAGGAATACCCGATTGGAATTACCTAGCAAACTTGTCCGTTTCTTCTTCGGGTGCTATAGCTTCCGTTGGGAGTGCCACAAACTTCCAAACTAAGGACAAGTCGTCAAGTGAATGGGCATTGTGTAAGTAACCATAGTTAAGGGCACGCTGACAAGTTAGTGAGCTCTGTGCAAATAACCACAGTTAAGGACAAGGTGAGAATGAATGGGTGCAATGCAAGTAACCATAAGTCAACAAGTAAATGGGCTCCACAAAAGTAACCATAGTTAAGGTTTAGTTA